>JACXGK010008751.1:0-12411 GCA_016801125.1 Novumbra hubbsi | reverse complement strand
GAACGCGGCCACCGCCGCCGGACCCGGAGGAGCCTGGAGGGACGGAGGAGACCGGAGACTTAGCGGCAGTGAGGGCGGAGACATGGGCCGAGGGGGAGGAGTGCGGTGTCTGTACCTTCTGTCCCATAATGACGGGAATGAGCGTGTGCAGGAGGTTGAACTCAGCCATGTTCAGGGTGACCGTGACCTCCAGCAGGGTGACGCAGGTGAGCCTGGTGGGGATGAACTCCTCCAGGGCTAACACCTCCTCCTGGCTCGCCGGGGCCCGGGGCTCCACGACTGGGTCTGGGGTTGAGAGAATACCATGTCATCCGGTCACGTGTGCGGAGGCCCAGGACCTGATCCGTCTGACAGTCACAGGCCAACAGGCCGAGCTTTTTCATCATCCTTAGTAAACATTTGATTTCTCGGGAGACTGCATCTGTCTCTCGCTAGGAAACCCAACATGGCCATAAAAAAAGACAGAATTTTCCTTATCCAACTGTTAAATTCCCTAAATTTGTTCTCCAGCACAATACTGAGAAAACAAGGAAAGAAAACTCAAGTACACTGTAACTAATTTGCTGGTTGGAACACTCTGCCATAAACTGTGCTAGATCTTATAAAAGGAGCAAGCATTTCTGGGCCAACTTGGCTCTTGGTCCACAACTCCACTGGTTATTTGGAGAGCTACATGAGCTTTTGGCAAGGAGAAGAGGAGGTGGAAATGAGGAAATGAAGGAGATAAAGAGTAGAAGGAGGTAATGAGGAGGACATGAGGAGATGGTGGACGAGCAGGAGATGAGGAGATGGAGGATGACATGAGGAGACGAAGGATGAAGAGTAAATGAGAAGATGGAGGAGATGGCAGATGAACAGAGTTAGAGCGCACATCACTGAGTGGGAACCTCTGACAGGTAGGCAAACAGACAAACAGACAGGCAGTCAGACCGACAAAGGCAGTGAGGCAGACAAAGACAGACATACAGGCAGAAAGACAGACAGGCAGAAAGACCGACATACAGGCAGGACGACAGACAGACAGGCAGGCAGACCAGTCGAGGCATCTACAACTTAACCGTTATTCCAGCTCCATTAGGAGTCAAGTCCCCCTGGTCTGACATACTAACAGAAACAGCAGAGAAATACGCACAAATTCTCTTAGTATACTTTGTGAAACCAAAATATATTCCCATTAAAAAAAGAAATTGTTGTTAACCACTAACCCTAAACATAACCCTAACCCTAAACTTTACCCCAACCCACAATATAACCCTGACTTCGACCCCAAGCTTAAAATAAAGTGCCAGAGGGACTCCACGTCCCAGCGTGTGCCCTGCCTACTATACGGTAAAAAATAAAACACACACGCACAGATCCTTTGAAGACCTCTAATTACTCTATTTATTGCAGATGCTGAAATAATTGAAAGCAACGGATATTATGGTTTAGACTCAGACTCGGTCCTCCAGAAATGACATCCACACATTCTGCAGCACGGTTCTCCAAACAAGCCGCGGATGATGTCATCGCGGGCCGCGGCAAGCCGACGGCCAACAAAGGTGTTTGGCTTGACATCCCGACCTTTAGAACCAGGTCGGGGAGAATCACCGAGCACCAGCAGCCCTTAGGGAATCTCAAAGGGAAGCAACAGGGACTGTTAGCAGGAAGTATCATCCAACTGACGGGGCGCCGAACAGACCCGCTCTGCTGGAGTGGTGTGTAACAAGCGGTGGCTGGTATGAAGCCCACACAAGGACTTCGTGATGAAGATGACAGGGGGCCTGAGGTAAACTTCCTTGACTGGATTCAGGTCAGGGAGAGGGAGTAGCCCTGTCATATTAACCGTGTTACCTCACTTGGGAGGGGGTCAAAGGTAAGCCAGGTACAGCTGTGCTGTCTGTTTGACTAGTACTGAAGACACACCTACCGTCTGCGAATCGACTAATCTGGAAATTTGTTCCAAGAACAAGATTTTTTTTCCAGCACAAATTATTTCAAGAAATCGCGATGCCGCATTGTTGTGAATTTCGGAATGGGAGGACACTTGGCACTCAGACTTCACCGAAACACGTTCAGAGTGTGACTGGAGAAACCAAGTATTTTTGTTCTTCTCCAGCGTCTCCAAAAGCGTACATTGGCTCTGGGACTGGACGTCTATGGAAACAGCTAGCTGATTGTGCTAAATGTTTGTTGGCCCCAAAGTTCCATAGCAAAAAGTAGCCAACCTAAAGACAACTTTCTTCACACATCCCTTTAAAATGGAAGGGTTCACTGCCTCTCCTGCAGTACTACTGCAAGTGGACTGAAGAAATTAGAACATTAGTAAAAGTCAGTGTCCAAAAATGGATAATGTGTGCCAGAGTTCAGTATAATAGACACCTCCCCATGTCCTGGATTACTTATAATAATGAAAGTAACCTTCGACCTTCAATACGATAAGTTACCGTGGGGGCTTAATACGATTCCAACAGAGTTCCAGAACCCTGAAATCTATCGCGGCTAACAAAACACCGAACCCCGCCGCTGGGAGGTGAAGCGCGGGCGGCCCGGGCGCTGACCTGGAGCTGTTTTGGCGTAGGGCTGGTACTCGTGTTCGGCGGCGCAGGCCAGCATCTTGGCGAGGCGGTGCACGGAGCTGCTGTCGAGGCGCAGGTCCAGCGGTCCCACCACGAGCCTCTTCACCGCCGTCTCGCGGGGCGCCGGGGCGGGATCCTCCTTCACCACCGTTGTCGCGGTGACGTCCTGCTGGCCTACGCACACTGGAACAGACGGACACAGAGTCGTCATTGCAAACACACACACACACACTACGCATGCGCTGAACACACTGCGCACACACAAACAGTTCTTTGAGAGATCAACAACATGTTTTGTCAGGTGACACGTTACAGTATCAGCTCCAGTCTGTGCTGTTTCAAAGAGTGGGGAGCTTGAGTGTGATTGCAAAGACACACACACACACACACACACAAGCTCTCACACACTCCGAAATGGCCCCCTTGTGATTAATATTCCAAATGTCCATTCTTTCACACAGCTGCCCGTAATCTGGCTCACTGGCCACTGTCCCACAGTCAACTTCAAAACTACCGCTCACTCGGTTCTCTTCCTGTTCTCTCTTGGTTTCCTCCCGGTTCCCTTCCCGTTCTCTCCACAATAAAACGTGATAAATTAAAAACACAGGGGAGGGAGAAACAAAGCTGAACCCCACACACTCACATTCCACCACACCAAACAGCACCCTGTCAGAACACAAACGTTGTGTCCCAAACGACACCCTGGTCCCTATGCAGTGCACTGACCCTGCCCCGTGGCCCTCTAGAACACAGAGGGTTCCATTTGGAACACGGGCCATGAGTTCACAGTGCCAGACATGAATTCCAGTTACACTGAATGGAGGGTTCAAATTCCTGTTTGATTTCTGGAGATTAAACGTGTCACTTCCTCTCCCCTGCCTGCGCTGCCATTGGCTGTGGCGGATTAGGACCAATAAACACCAGCTGGCAACAGTTAGGCCAGATGAAGGACGGAGAGGGTCAAAATTATCTGGGACTTAAAGAATTACAACTATCTCCCACATCTCACTCCAAACATCACATTATTCCTACTCAGAGTAAGCGGTGAGTTGCAAAACCCGACGACGACTTAGAACAGGTCGAGTTACCTAAGGTTAATGCTAGCCCTCTGGCAACGAGTGGGGACTAATCGGATTGGTTGACAGTGGACGGGCTCGTCATCGGAGGCTGAACGCTGACTGGAGAGCGTTCCCATGGAGGAGTGTAACCCCCCCGGGAGATGGAGGGGGGAACGGTACGACAGTGAGCCTGACATCACAGTGACAGCTGAGCCCCGCAGAGTCAATGTTTAGTTTAATTTAGATGATTATCTGGAGGTGACAATAGCCCAGTCAGATCCGACAGGTGGGAAAATGGGAGAGACGGAAAAGAAAATGCAAAAAGAGATTGAAGCAACGGCCTCTAAGGGATACATAGAGAGAGAGCGCGAGTACAGGAGACAGAGACAGAGAGAACAGCTAGGAGTTTGCCCAGGAAGTTGCTGGGAGCATCCTGGTCTTAGTGTTATTCTGGACGACAACAACAGGCTAATTAAATAGTCTATTGCCTGGGTTTGTAATCTACCCCCACTTACCCAGCTGAGAAGCCAGGCCAAAAACCACTGGTCTTAGATAACTAATGACCTAACAGGAAGGCAGTCGTTTAAGAAAGCAAACCATTCCAGCAGGAAACTAATATCACCTGCACATAATATTTACATGACCCTCCATGACAAAAAGCCTACATACACCTCTGCTGCCCTTCTTGGCTAGGACATAAAAAAAAAAAGAGTAAACTACATTAACAGTCTCAACATTCAATAAGACGTGACCTCATTAACTCAATCAATGATCTGCACATTAAAAAAGACAACTCTATCAAAAGAATCAAGAGTCCCCAGGTTGGATTATAGCATAGTAGTTCCCAGATGCAAAAAGGTTAGGGTAATCAATTTAACCGAGCATTTACATCCTAACTTTCATATGTTTATTATGTTTTACTTCTCTGTCCAAACACTAAAGAGAGCACTATGATTTTGTAACCATTGCCCTCAAAGAAAAAACCCACAACTGAAGAATCAGAAGCAGGCGGGCTTAGAAATAAACTGTCAAAAAACTGACCCTAAAGCAGGAGACATTTGGGCCAAATATAACACTTATAATATAACACTTCACTGTGCTGGATGGGAATTGTTTTGGTTTAATGGAAACAACTCTTGACCTGTTAATGGGTGCGTCAGATCTTCGGGACTGAATAAACATTGCTTTTGCGAGAGCCGAAGGAGCGGGAGATTCTGAAGTATTTAGCCAAGTGGAGGTGAGTCAGTCCGACTGACATGTTATTTGTTGTGAAGGAGGCGTCTGAGGAGCTCCAGGTATGACAGAGGAGAGCAAGCGGCTCAACTAGCCACACGCAGAAAGAAAGTCAGACACGCGTCAGCGGAGACTAAACACAGTGACAGCAGGCCTCCAGGTGAAGACCGGGTGAGAAAGAGGACATGGAGGTCAGGGAGCGATGGAAGGGGGGTTGCACCCCAACAAACAAGACACACTTCTTTGGGTTTCAGTCTTTGCTCTGGGGTTGTTTGATGGGTGGGGGAGGGGTGTCTGAGGAATGAGACCGTACCTTTGGAGCTGGAATGAAAGCCTACCTTTGGAGCGGGAATGAGAGCCTACATTTGGAGCTGGAATGAGAGCCTACCTTTGGAGCTGGAATGAGAGCCTACCTTTGGAGCTGGAATGAGAGTCTACCTTTGGAGCTGGAATGAGAGTCTACCTTTGGAGCTGGAATGAGAGTCTACCTTTGGATCTGGAATGAGAGCGTACCTTTGGAGCTGGAATGAGAGCGTACCTTTGGAGCTGGAATGAGAGCGTACCTTTGGAGCTGGAATGAGAGTGTACCTTTGGAGCTGGAATGAGAGCGTACCTTTGGAGCTGGAATGAGAGCGTACATTTGGAGCTGGAATGAGAGCGTACCTTTGGAGCTGGAATGAGAGTCTACCTTTGGAGCTGGAATGAGAGTCTACCTTTGGAGCTGGAATGAGAGCATACCTTTGGAGCTGGAATGAGAGCGTACCTTTGGAGCTGGAATGAGAGCGTACCTTTGGAGCTGGAATGAGAGCGTACCTTTGGAGCTGCTGTTCTCTGTGGTAAAAAGGTAATCCATGTAGAAAGCCCCGAACCGCTGCATGCCTGCCAGCTCTGTGTACGTCTCCTGTCAGACACCAGGGAGGAGGGAGACTAAACAACAGGTCTGGACACACAACAGGACAGTGTGTATGTGCATATGTGTGTCTGTCTCTGTGTGTGTGTTTGTGTGTATTTGTTAGTGTGTGTCTGACCTTGTGGTTAGTGGCATCCAGTATGACCTCCGCTCTGACCCCATTGTTCTCAGGGCTGCGGTAGTCAAAGAGTGAGTTGGTCAGGTAGGTCATTCCTTTGATGTTCAAACTCTCCCCACAGGTGAAGAACACAGCCTCCTGGAAACACACAGATACAGGTGAAGAACACAGCCTTCTGGAAACACACAGATACAGGTGAAGAACACAGCCTTCTGGAAACACACAGATACAGGTTAGGAACACAGCCTCCTGGAAACACACAGATACAGGTGAAGAACACAGCTTCCTTGAAACACACAGATACAGTTTAAGAACACAGCCTTCTTGAAACACACAGATACTGGTTAAGAAAACAGACTCCTGGAAAAACACAGATACAGGTTAAGAACACATCCTCCTGAAAACACACAGATACAGGTGAAGAACACAGCCTCCTGGAAACACACAGACACAGGAAAAGAACACAGCCTCCTGGAAACACACAGATACAGGTGAAGAACACAGCCTCCTGGAATGACTTCCGAGGCTACGCACTGTGGAGACACACACTCGCACTTATTTCTTGATCATTTTTATTAATTATTTTTGGTACATTTCAACTTTCTCCACAAGAGAATCTACATGATTTTGGTCAACAAAAAGTAACTCTTGAGGCGTTTGGCTAGGGGCCACTCACTCCACCATCAGGCTAGGGGCCACTCACTCCACCATCAGGCTAGGGGCCACTCACTCCACCATCAGGCTAGGGGCCACTCACTCCACCATCAGGCTAGGGGCCACTCACTCCACCATCAGGCTAGGGGCCACTCACTCCACCATCAGGCTAGGGGCCACTCACTCCACCATCAGGCTAGGGGCCACTTACTCCACCATCAGGCTAGGAGCAACTCAAGCCCCCATCAATTTCCCAGGAGGACATAGAACAGGGGACAGACGGGGCCTACATCTTTACCTCCTCGCGCCTGTTCATATTCTCCTCAAAGTCCCGAACACCCATGATGCCTTTCAGGCACAGCGCCCGGACTCCCACAATGCCGATCTGACAGTCGAAGAAAGGCTCCCCCATCATCAGGACCTGGTTGGGAGGGTAGAACACATAAACAACGAGGGAGAGGTCAATCCATGTTGGAGGGGTGATGGGGACGATGAGGGAAAGGCCTCAGTAGAGTCTTTCCTCTGCATGTAGTGCAGACAGCGGTGTGGCCTGGCCTCATAACAGACACCGTAATGGACATGGATTTAACCACTCGGTGGAGAAATGTTAAGGAGCCTGCAACATAGCCCTGTCACAAACTATCGTTAATTATCCCCCGGCTGAGAGACCGCCCCGGCTGTCTCTTTGGGACAGAGTATTTGTTGTTCCCTTACTTGAAGGGTGAGGGTTCCACCCTAACCAGAGTATCCAATAGTGGGGAACCTAATAAAAGAAAAAGCCCTGCTCTAACCCGATGTTATTAGCTGGCCACCCTCCTCTCAACAACCTCTGTCCCTCTAACTGGTATTTCACCAGAAGTGTAAAAGACAGAAATGGGAATGGATGTGACTGTCCCCACACCTGTTCCAATAAACCGACGGAGACCCATATATCACTGTCCAGGAGAATAAGATACACAAACATTAACAATATAGTGGGGTACAGGAAAATGACTTGGAAAGACAGAGGCAGGCATGCTGTGTGTGTGTGTGTGTGTGTGTCTGCGAAGGTGCATGTGCAGATTAATGGCCTGACCTGGGACAATTTATAACGTTGTAAAAGAGTGAATTAAACCAGAGCAGTCCGTGAGTGTCTGCCACTCTCCTCAACGGAGAACAGCACAGGGGATCTGGATGACGCCGACCGCTCAGAGTGGCAATGACATTACCGTTTGTTCCAGAAATATCCACGGACGAAGAAACAGACATGCAGTCACCGCATAGAAAAAAGCTGTGTTCTATTCATTGTATTTCTACGTGCACTACGATGTGGCCCGGCCGGTACGAATCACTGCTTGAGACGTCCGGTTTACCGTAAAATATTTAAAAGACCATCGCGTGGAGTGGGGATTTCTCTTCCAGCAAAAGTATTTCTACATGCCGAGGTTGTGACCTCGGTAGTGACCCCCCTTGTGCCCTGGAGTGCAAAGACAAAGGAGTGAAATCATGTCATGAGTGTGTGTGTGAGTGTGTGTGTGTGTTGTATTACCTCGATGGTGATACCCTGCGGCTCCAGACACAACACCTCTCTGCTCTTCACCTTCTGAGGGCTGTAGTAACTGCTCTCCGTCTGCAACTCGGTCACCTGGACGGACGACAGACAGACAGATGTGTGGGAACGTTTTACAGTGGCGTGGGGGGTTCGACGGTGGCCTGGGGGTGAGAAAGGGGGGGTGGGGGTTCGACGGTGGCCTGGGGGTGAGGAGAGTGGGGAGGGGTGAGGAGAGTCAGACAGGGGGAACGGGGGTACTTCAGCTGGGGTCTGGCTCAGGACCGGGGGTGTAGCTCAGTCCCACCGTTTCAACTAACACAGGAAGCAGGTGCAGCTAAACCAGCTAGAACAGCTGCACCTGATTATCCCTCCCTCCCTCTCTCCCTCTCTCCCTCTCTCCCCAATTTCTACTCTTTCCCTTTCTTCCCCTGCACTTCCATCAATTACACCTCCCTGTCCTCCAAACCTCTCCCTCTCATCGTCCGTCTCTTCTCCTCTCCCTCTTTGCTCTCCCTCTTCCTCCTGCCGACGGCCTACCCAGAAGCCCCTGGGAGCGACGGAAAAGGACCGCGTTCTGAGACGGAACGCACCAAGACGGGTTACGAGCGCCTTGAAGAGTTGCCAATCAGCCAGAGAGCTGCTGGTGCCCTATGCGGCGACGAAAACATCGCTAGGCTAACAGGACTTACTGTACTTAATACATCTTACATAACCTGATGTCACCTAGACCTTCGAATACATCTGTGTTTCAATGTAAAACGTGCACAGCTTAACACCAACTAGTGTTTGGTTTTGATCAATACTCGCATAATGAAGCTAAGAATAGAAATGACATGGCTAATACAATGAGGAAAAAGCCCTGTTGGAGAAATGTTTTCTCTTCATTCAACCTTCCTTGTGTCTGTGTGTCTGCATAGGTTGCCTGGAACACCAGAACTTTGGATAAAATAAGAGAGAATTTATGATCTTTTATGATTAAGTTATTCTGAATTACAACGAGAAATAAGCTTCTCGTGTTTCAGCACCATGTCAAAGGAGCATGATCGCTCTGCCTGGCCATTCAAAGGGAATGTCCCCCTTCCAACTCAAACTAAATACTTCCGCAAAATGTGAACGTTTAAAACCAAACGCAATCTTTTCAGCTGTCTGCAATTACTCCTGAGAAGAGGAGAGGCAATTTATTGATTAAAAGAAGTCAAACACTACATGGACAATCTAGACTTTTTGTTTTTTAAAGCATTGGGCTCCATTTGGCATGACAAGCACCCGCCACCAATGGGATGTTAACGCTGCAACATGATCTGAGGGGGAGAACCTGAGGAGAACTTAGAGGAGAAAGAAAAGGGGAGCCGGAGAGAGACAAAGAAGGGGAGACAGGAGCAGGAATAGAGAAAGCAGGGGAGAGGGTGAGAGGAGAATGAGAGAGTAGTATAGATAGGGAGGGTAGAAGAGGGTAGAGAGAGTAAGAGAGAAAGAAGAGTAGGAAAAGAAAAGGGAGAGTGTATGATGAAAGAAGGAAGAGAGTAAGTAGAGAGTAAAAAGTGAGTTGGGAGAGAGTAAAAAGAGAGAAGAACAAGAGAAGGAAGAGTAGATACTGTTCATATTGTAACAGCCTTTTGGCCCATTTGTTACATACACATTCAAATAAATAACTATGTAACAGACCTTAAAGGTAACTGCGCACACACACCTGCCGCGTACAACTTCCTGTACTACACATGTTTACACTCCCTGTACTGTCCACTTACACATACACACACACACACACACACACACTCATCCTGCAAGGGACCAAGAGGATTTAGAGGCTGTGCAGATGAAGCTGCTCTACATTAAATCCAAACCACAAGTAGAAATCTCCACAGAAAGACTGACGGTACAAAAATAACAGGGAATGCTAGTAGGAAAATCATAATTGCCATAATTGCTAACATAACCGTATCTTTCCTCAGAAATTCAAGCACACAAGAATCCAGCCCTTCACAAGCCTACACACAGTTGTCTCCCCCCCCCCCACCCCTTAACCCCAAATCTCTTCCTCTCCCCCCCAGTACCTTGAATGTCACAGAGGCCTTGGTGCAGTAGAAGCCAATGGAGACCACGGGGTCTTTAGGGATGTGTTGCTGGGGGCCGGAGTGGCCGCTTCCCTCCCCCATCGGCTGGTAGAAGCCTTCCTCGCCCTCCTCGTCCTCCGGCCCCACAATGGCAGGGACAAAAGACCAGGCCCAGGACACCCAGCCCTGGTCCCCCTCCTGCCCCGGCATGTAGAGCTTTGGGCTGGGGTACTGTCCTGCCACGGCCTGGGCCTCTGCATCCCCATCCAGACCTATGGCCAAAACACACCACAGACGTGTTAGATCACACAATGTCCCACACAACACAACACAGATGTGTTAGATCACACAAGGTCCAACACAACACACCACAGATGTGTTAGATCACACAATGTTCAACACAACACTCCACAGATGTGTTAAATAACACAATGTCCAACACACCATCGACGTGTTAGATCACACAATGTCCCACACAACACACCACAGATGTGTTAGATCACACAATGTCCAACACAACACTCCACAGACATGTTAGATCACACAATGTCCCACACAACACACCACAGATGTGTTAGATTACACAATGTCCAACACAACACACCAAAGACATGTTAGATCACACAATGTCCCACACAACACACCACAGACATGTTAGATCACACAATGTCCCACACAACACACCACAGATGTGTTAGATCACACAATGTCCAACACAACACACCAAAGACATGTTAGATCACACAATGTCCCACACAACACACCACAGATGTGTTAGATCACATAATGTCCAACACAACACAGATGAATTAGATCCCAAAAAGTCCAACACAACACATCAAGGATCAGTAAGGTCAACTAATGTCCAACAAATCACACCCTAACTTCCAATAACACATCCCAGGACTGTTAGATCACCTACCCTGTCACCTATCTCTAACCCAACAGATCAGTAATCAGTTCGTTCAATGGCACAAACGTGTGTTACAAAAAAAACTCTAAAAACAACGACTCATGGCTGATTTTGTGATAATGCAATTACAAAAATTTCGGAAATGAACAAAGCATCGGGGAAAGAAAACACAGCATTGATTATTTGCGTGTCAGTCTGCAACGTAGCCCAGCTATCCTAATGAATCGGAGTGCTACTTCACTGAACACGACTAATCTCTGACGGAAAATGGCACAGAGGAAAAGAAGCTGGGGGCAGGATGGGGAGAAGCTAGCCAGGCAGTCAAGCAAGCAGTCAGCCATTCAGTCAGCAAACCAGTCAGTCAGTTGGTAAGCCGGGCATATCGGGCAATATAGTGCTGCAATATTCAGTGTTTTCAGAAATCCAGGCTGGACGTTTGCAACGCTGGGGAGTCCATACGACCTGCCCATTAGCCAGCGTTCTGCAGCGGGGAGGGAGTCCAGGAAAGTCTCAGGTGAACGGGGTCACGCCCCCCCCCCCCCCCCTCCCTCGGTGTCCACACGCTGCCGTTGTCGTCTCAGTCCCCTCGGGGCTCTGGGACAGCCAGGGGAAGCTGATGTCAATGGACAAGAATGTGTGATCCCATTCCCCACGTCTCTCCCCCCGTCCACCCATCTCTCGTCCCCCGCCAGAACAATACCTGGCGTGAGGTCACGGCACAGGAATCCCATCGCGTTGGGAGAGTTATGACATGTTTTAATTAAGTCTTTCACTCTGCAAATCGGCAGCTGGGGAATCCGCTGGCATGGCTTTTTGGCGTTTTCTTCCAGGGTTTATTATTTTTTTTCATGGTTCCTGTATGTCTTTGAGGTGTCAGGTCCACACACGGAGCCCTTCCAACTTGGTTAAATTTGGAAAATGAAGACGTGAAAAAATTAAATAAAGACATCAAAAGTGTGGCTGAGCAAAAAGCTCTTAAGTGTCGGATGAGTGGTTACACTGCAGAGCCGGATGAGTGGTTACACTGCAGAGCCGGATGAGTGGTTACACTGCAGAGCTGATGAGTGGTTACACTGCAGAGCCAAATGAGTGGTTACACTGCGGAGCCGGAGGAGTGGTTACACTGCGGAGCCAGATGAGTGGTTACACTGCGGTGCCGGATGATTGGTTACACTGCAGAGCCGGATGAGTGGTTACACTGCAGAGCCGGATGAGTGGTGACACTGCAGAGCCAAATGAGTGGTTACACTGCGGAGCCGGAGGAGTGGTTACACTGCAGAGCCGGATGAGTGGTGACACTGCAGAGCCGGATGAGTGGTGACACTGCAGAGCCGGATGAGTGGTTACACTGCAGAGCCAGATGAGTGGTTACACTGCGGAGC
>JACXGK010008750.1:0-14983 GCA_016801125.1 Novumbra hubbsi | reverse complement strand
ATGAGCTGTTGAGATACAAACACAAACAATAAACCACACCGGGTGTGGCTAGAAATGAACCTAAGTAGGCTCCCCAATCAGAGTCAACTGAATGCAGCTGCTCTGACTGGGGAGCCCACAATGGCATGAAGAGGGCTAGAGGCCTCACAAAAAGTCTTGCCCTGAAATGGCCAGGGGCTCGCAGCCAGGGCATGACAGCTGTATTACCCAAAGTGGCAGTAGCTTCAGGGGCAGGCTTGTGAAAACCCTGAAATAGTGTGGTTTGCTTTTGTTTCATATTCTCATTAATATTTGCTGTAGTTACATGCGTATCATGAATGTATTACCGAGAATGACCGCCAAAGAAACTGGGATGTTGTTCCTTGGCAACGTCAGATCCACAGGCCACGGAAGCCCCAATGGTTCACAAGTCAATGCTTCGCAACATTGACGGGGTGAATTGATGAATAAAGGTGTGAACGTTCTGTCACAAATAATGTTTTTCTTTTTTTCTGTCACAAACAATGTTGTTACGTATCCTTGAGCTTTTTAAAGTGGGTATACAGAAATCTGGTGTGTATTTGTGTATCACGTAGACTACACCACTGTGTACCTTGGGTTCTTTGTACTCTAAAGAATGTTGGAATGCAACTCATTATACAGTACCTGTATATTGATAAAGCTGTCTTCAATCTTCAAAATAAAAGGAGAAGAGGGAGAAATGTCCCTGGACGACAAGGAGGAAACTTCACTCTGTGTCCCTTGATTTCTACCACTGGTGTTGTGGCACACAATGCTTTCTTGGAGCCATACAACACAGAAAGGTTCCTGCATGTTTTAAGGAAACGTGCAGGGAGTTTGTTTTTTCCCAATCTGATAAGGACTGCACAATTAATACCATTTTGATTGAAATTGCAATATGGACATGTGCAATATCCACATCGGAATGGACTGCCATTTTCACCCAAGGACCCTCTGTTAATACATCCAAAACTAATGCCTATTATGCTGCTTGCATCCAATGAAATGTGGTAGATTCAGTTGACACTCTAGTGGATGAGCAATCACAAGCTGTCTTTTACTTACTACATGTCACACAAACTTCAGAAATAACAAGTATCCCAGCCCTAAGTACGTTTTATATACTGTGGCTGTGAGGGAAGAAAATGCTTCCAAACTGAAAAATTTGTGGTGCTGAGTTGAGTGTTGATTTAGTGCCAAATATGGGTGCATTTTCTGTAGTATGGCAGTATTTTGGCTTCAAATCAACAGATGCCACTGAAAGGAACATGTTGTGAAAAACATGCCATCATTGTGGCCACAACCATAGGAGATACAACATATCAGTGCCAGCCAAAAAGACAGGACTAAGTCATACGTTTTCAAGTGTAACACCGTTTGAAAAAACATCCAAAAGACACATAGAAATAAGAGCAGCTATTACTATTATCACACAGCCAAAGACATAATACCCATTTACACAGTAGGCAAGTAAGGTCTCAAGAAGCTGGTTAACAAACTGGATAGGAGATACAATATTCCATTGCATAATTATTTCTCAAGTCACTGTAACTAACTTAAGATGAAATAAAACAACACATTGAAAAAGAGCTTCAACAATGGTTATTACACTACAACTAAAGATCTTTGGTCTAGTAGAACTACTGAACCGTATTAGTTTCCCTGCATATTTCATTGATAAAAGTTCCAACTTGTTGCCTGCAAATCTCATACTTTCTCAAAGATCATAAGGGAGAAAATACTGCTATGGGTTTGAGAGAGGCTTTTACCAATTGGGGACTGAATGAAGAGAAACAAGTTTGCATAACTTCTGACAACGTTACAAACATGGTAAAGGCAATCAATTTGAATGGGTGGCTGAGGCTACAATGTTTTGGACAGTGTCGTGGATAAGTGTCGTTTTAAAAGTAGTTTAATTTTTTCAATTAGAATATTGATTGTTTGTGTCTATTTACAGTTAACAATTACAAAACCAAGTTCTAAATTGATTTGCATTTCACTCAGTGAAATAAGTATTTGATTCCCTATCAATCAGCAAATTTCCGAGCCATGTACCATCAAATCTAGAGTGAGCACCTCCTTCCCTCCGCCAGGGCATTGAAAATGGCTCGAGGATGGGTATTCCAGCATGAAAATGACCCAAAACACATGGCCAAGGATACAAAGTAGTGACTCAAGAAGAAGCACATTAAGGCCCTGAAGTGGCCTAGCCAGTCTCCAGACCGTAATCCCATAGAGTATCTTGGAAAGAGATGAAGGTCTAAGTCGCCAAGCATCAGCCTGGAAACCTTAATGACTTGGAGAGGATCTGCAAAGAGGAGTGGGAAAAATCCCTCCTAAGATGTGTGCAAACCTGGTAGCCAACTACAAGAAACGTCTGACCTCAGTGATTGCCAAGGGTTTTGACACCAAGTACCAAGTACTCATGTTTTGCAAAGGGGTCAAATACTTATTTAGTAAAGTAAAATGCAATTAAATGTACAACTTATTTGAAATTCATTTTTTTAGAATTTTCTGGATTTTTTTGTTATTATTCTGTCTCTCACTGTTGAAATATACCTACCATTAAAATGATAGACTGATCATTTCTTTGTCACTGGGCAAATGTACAAAATCAGCAGGGGATCAAATGTTTTTTTCCTCCACATACATAAACTGTAGATCTTTCTACTCCCCCTGTGAGTTTACTTCATTCATTCTGGTCGGTGTTCACATTCCATGTAGGCCAAAGTGCAGGAGGCACAGCGTGTGCTCACTGACCAGATACTGGGTGTAGTGCAGACAAACCCGGACTCTATAGTTATTCAATAGTGAGGATAAGGACAGATTTACAGAGTCAAAATACAGTTTTCACAAAGCCGGTAAACAGGCTAAGCGACTGTACTCTGAGAGATTACAACAACAATGCTCAGCTAATGACTCTGCTTCTATCTCCCTCTGGCGACGTGCCCCCTCCTTGCTCTGGCAGGGTCTGGCGATCAACGGCATTGGCTTCCTAGCTGCCACCGTTCCACTGCCCCCACCTTTTGTGTTGATTTTTCGTAATGTCCCATGTCCTCACGAACGCACCTTGCGTAATTGCGCACACCTGTTGCTTGTTGTCTGTGTATAAGTTTGCCAGTGTGTGTCCTGTTCAGTGTGCGATATTGTTTCGTGTGACCAGTGCCATTATTGATGACTACTGTATAGTAGTTTACTATTTCTCTTTTGTGGCCTAGCCAGTCTCCAGACCTTAATCCCATAGAAAGTCTGTGGAGGGAGCTGAAGGTTCGAGTTGCCAAATGTCAGCCTCGAAACCTTAATGACTTGGAGAGGATCTGCAGGAACACAACGTTACCATGTTCCTTTGTTTCTGGTCTTTTAATAAAACAAACAGTTATTCACTTTTGCGCCTTGGACCATGTGCTTTCTCCTGGACCCCCCTGCAGTTTGCCTACAGAGCCAACAGGTCCCTGCTGTATGTACCTGAATTCACCTGCAGGTGGATCACTGACTTCCTGTCTGACAGAAGGCAGCGTGGGAAGTTGGGGAACCATGTCTCTGTACACCAACTGCTGCACCTCCAGTCATTAATCCGTGAAGCTCCTGAAGTTTGTGGATGACACCCTCCTTGGGCTCATCTCTGGTGGGGTGAACAATCTGAAACTCAACGCTCTGAAGATAGTAGAGATGGATGTGGATTTTAGAAAGAACCCAGCCACCCGCCCCCATCACTCTGTGTGACTCCTCAGTCATCATTGTGGAGTCCTTCCGCTTCCTGGGCATTATCATCACCCAGGATCTCAAGTGGGAGTAAAACACCAGCTACATCCCCAAAAAAGCATAACAGAGGATGTACTTCCTGCGGCAGCTGAAGAAGTTCAACCTGCCTAAGGCAATGATGATGTACTTCTATACAGCCATCATTGAGTCCATCCTCACCTCCAAGGACAAAAGCAGACTGCAGTGTATAATTTGATCTGTTGAGAAGGTGGTTGGCTACAATCTGCCATCCATTGAGGACCTGTATGGTCCACCAGGACACTGAGGTTAGCTGGAAAGTTTGGAAAGATTGTGGCTGACCCCTCCCTTCCTGAACACACACTCCGGCACTTCACTCCGGCAGGAGGCTACGGTCGATAAGGAACAATACCTCATGCCACATGAACAGTTTCTACCCATCGGCAGCTGGCCTGATTAACAAGGCCAGGTGGCCCCCACTGACCCCTCTGCCCCCTAACAAAACTGAATGCATTATGCACTTTGGAATATTTGACTGCTATCTTGTACATTGCACACTGTACTATTATTATGCAACTACATGTCTTGCACACTTCCGGTTTATTGTGTTATGTTTTTACTTATTTCATTTACTTACTGTTTTAAAGTACCAACTAGGTCTATTTGAACAGTGAGAGACAGAAAAACAACAAAATAATCCACTATAGTGGTCAAATACTTATTTCACATAGTAAAACGCAAATCAATTTAAAACTTATTAGAAGTTGTGTTTTTCAGGATTTGTTTTTGTTATTTTGTTTCTCACTGTTAAATAAACTCCCATTAAAATTAAAGACTGATCATTTCTTTGTCATTGAGCAAACGTACAAAATCAGAAGGGGATCAAATACTTTTTTACTCCAATGTAACTTTAGACCTGTGCCACCTATCCTGTGTTTATTCCGCTGGGAAACGTCCTAAAAAATGGGGAAAGCAAGCGGAGTACTGGTCAGATTCAAGGCTTACTTGACGCACATCTATGTTAACCCTAAAAAATCATGGCGATACATTTCTATTCATAACTCCGGATTGCCTAAAGATAGAAGCCTACGGTTTTTCGCGTTGTAGATGACAGTTGTCCGAAAAGAATAACGTGTCGAATGTCTATTTTCGTAAAGGGAAAGCCTTCCAAATCTCGACTACAACAACACGAAAAAAAACAGCAACAAAAAAATCGCACGTGTTGCATTTCGATTCATATCCCCGGAAATATTAAAGATAGAAGCCTACGGTTCTTTATAAGTTGTAGGGGAGAATCTTATACAACGAATAACATGTCGTTTATGTATTTCTGCAAAGTAGAAGCCTTCCATATCTGGACTGAAACCTCTTAGAGGCAATTCTGGGTCGAAAAGCGCACCTGTTACATTTCTATTTATATCTCCGGTATTATTAATTACGTTTTTTTCATGATGTAGGGGACATTCAGCTGAAAAGAATGACTCGTTTGTGTATTTCTGTAAAGTAGAAACCTTCCAAATCTCGACCACAAAAACACTGTTTTTCATGATGGCAAAGAAAAAACTATTCCTTTCTTCAGGGGTTAATCTGATCTGATCTGAATTTGAATCTGTTTTGATTTTTGGATTAAATGATCCATCACACTGATACAGGGATCCTAAATTGTCAATTTTGGTTGATATTGTACAATTCGGAAGCAATAATGCAGAATACTTGTATATTATGTTACATGTTCCAAAAATACATTTTTGTGTGGTTTTGAACCCCTGGTGATGTCCATATGTGACATAATCAGCCTTACCTATTGGAGAATACTTTGGCCTTCTCAATAAAAACAACTACATGTCGACATAAGTTTTTTGTATTCTCTTCACATATTGTTACTAATGAACTCATTAAGTCTTCTCAAACAATGTTAACTATTCATCCTTCTTTCAGTTATGGGGTTTCAGAGTCCAAAATGTAATGGACATCATTCTAAAACAAAGGATAACCTCCTGAGAGGTCAAAAGGTACAGGTTCTGACAGGCGGATTTTGGGTTCCCAAATGACCCAGAGGGCTTTGAGGGTTAATATACGATCATCTTTTAATTGTTGGTGATTATAATATACATGTATACTTTGAAAACCGACCTTCGGTCAATGATTTTATGAATCCTATGGACTCTCTCAATCTCACACAGTCAGCGACTGGCCCAACACATGAAAAAGGACACACATTGGACCTTGTTTTGTCTTATGATTTATGTGTTCATATCAGGAGCATTTGTGACATGTATATCAGATCACCTGCCTGTTCTGTTTATTGCTGCAGTCCCCTTTTCTAGAATGGCAACTTGTGTTCCTGCACGTAGCCTGCGTGCGATTAACCCTCAAACCACTTTGCTGTTTTCTGTGCTTTGTAACCTTGATGGCTGCTTTGAACTTAGTGCTGAGGAGCTCATTACCCTTCATGTCTACACTAACTTACAGTGGGGAGAAGAAGTATTTGATACACGGCCGATTTTGTAGAGGTCTGTAATTTTTATCATTGGTACACTTCAACTGTGAGAGACGGAATCTAAAACAAAAATTCAGAAGATCACATTGTATGATTTTTTTGTAATTAATTAGCATTTTATTGCATGAAATAAGTATTTGATCACCTACCAACCAGTAAGAATTCCGGCTCTCACAGACCTGTTGGGTTTTCTTTAAGAAGCCCTCCAGTTCTCCACTCATTACCTATATTAACTGCACCACCTGTTTGAACTCGTTACCTGTAAAAAAGACACCTGTCCACACACTCAATCAAACAGACTCCAACCTCTCCAAAATGGCCAAGACCAGAGAGCTGTGTAAGGACATCAGGGATACAATTGTAGACCTCCACAAGGCTGGGATGGGCTACAGGACAATAGGCAAGCAGCTTGGTGGGAAGGCAACAACTGTTGGCGCAATTATTAGAAAATGAAAGAAGTTCAAGATGACGGTCAATCACCCTCGGTCTGGGGCTCCATGCAAGATCTCGCCTCGTGGGGCATCAATGATCATGAGGAAGGTGAGGGATCAGACCAGAACTACACGGCAGGACCTGGTCAATGACCTGAAGAGAGCTGGGACCACAGTCTCAAAGAAAACCATTAGTAACACACTACGCCGTCATGAATTAAAATCCTGCAGCACACGCAAGGTCCCCCTGCTCAAGCCAGCGCATGTCCAGGCCTGTCTGAAGTTTGCCAATGACCAATGATCTAGAGGAGGAATGGGAGAAGGTCATGTGGTCTGATGAGACAAAAATCGAGCTTTTCGGTCTAAACTCCACTCGCCGTGTTTGGAGGAAGAGGAAGGATGAGTACAACCCCAAGAACACCCTCCCAACCGCGAAGTATGGAGGTGGAAACATCATTCTTTGGAGATGCTTTTCTGCAAAGGGGACAGGACGACTGCAACGCATTGTGGGGACCATGTATCGCAAGATCTTGGCCAACAACCTCCTTCCCTCAGTAAGAGCATTGAAGATGGGTCGTGGCTGGGTCTTCCAGCATGACAACGACCCGAAACACACAGCCAGGGCAACTAAGGAGTGGCTCCGTAAGAAGCATCTCAAGGTCCTGGAGTGGCCTAGCCAGTCTCCAGACCTGAACCTAATAGAAAATCTATGATCTCTGTAATTGCAAACAAAGGTTTTTGTACCAAATATTAAGTTCTGCTTTTCTGATGTATCAAATACTTATGTCATGCAAGAAAATGCTAATTAATTGCTTAAAAATCATACAATGTGATTTTCTGGATTTTTGTTTTAGATTCCGTCTCTCGCAGTTAAAGTGTACCTATGATAAAAATTACAGACCTCTACATGCTTTGTTATTAGGAAAACCTGAAAAGTCGTCAGTGTATCAAATACTTGTTCTCCCCACTGTATATATATATATACACACACTATATGTCTATCTATGCATGTGTTTGTGTTATGGATGCGGTGTGTGTGTGTGATATGGATGTTTGAATGAGTAACTGCTGTGGAATATGATAATATAGTGTTTGACTTTCACTGGCCATGACACTGTCTGGTCGTCGCTGTGGCCCATACACTGGGGGATGTCTGGGCATGGCATTGTGGACGGGCCAATTGAATATTGACTCGAGGATCACATAAAAACATTTTCTTCCTCCAACCCATGCTTCAAGCACTTACTTGCACACTTACTGACAGTGTACGGTGCCTTTGGAGCATTAAGACAATCATGCTCGCCAGGCCTGGGAAGGAAGTTGGAGTAGAGAGTCAAGAGAAAGTGGAAACGGAGTAAGAGCCCATGTGCCACCTATACTGAACCGGTCTGGACTTCCATGGGTTTGGGCTTTGGCAGCCGGATTGTTGTGTCATGTCAGTACAGTCAAACTATCTTGTGCGGTTTGGCTCAATTCTGGGTGCTGTTTGTTGAGTGTCTGGGTATGCTTGTGCAGGCATAAAAAAAGAAAATTTATACCCCTGTCCACTGCCGAAAGCATCTACAATGGGCAAATTAGCATAATTACTGGTCCACAGAGCAATGGAAGAAGGTGGCCTGGTCTGATGAATCACATTTTCTTTTGCATCACGTGGATGGGCGGGTATGTGCGTCGCTTACCAGGAGAACACCAGGCACCAGGATGGACAGTGAGAAGTCCAAAATCCAGTGGATGGAGTGTGATGCTTTGTTCTGCTAGGTAACTTTGGCTCCACCTCACGTCTTACAGGACATGAAGTGTCTGCAGAAAATGTTTTGGCGCAAGGTACCACAGGACATGTTCAGGGGTTTTGTAGATTCCATGCCTCGGCGGATCAGCACTGTTTTGAAGGCACGCAGATAACCATCAGTGTATTTATATATTTATTATTATTTATATATATATATATATTTATTATTATTTATTCAATAATAAGACTGACTTCCAAAGCTCAGCTGCATAACTCACAAGAGCACAATCCACAATGTACAGAATATATGAATGTCATAACATCAATATCTAAGTCATAAACTTTTATTCACTTTTATTCATTGCATTGCTACACACAGCATAATTTCCATTGGCTGGTCTTGTAAAATACTGTAGGTTCAATATAAATGTAATGAAATAAAGTGAAATGGAGATCTAATGCATATGAAGTATGCAGATGATATTGCTTTTAGAGAGAGGCCTGTTTGATGAACTGTCCTCAAACAATTTGTTGGCTGTGGTCACCAGTTGTTATTTACACTAAATGTCACCAAGATAATGGAAATTTTGCTGAGCAGCGCCAAACAGCACACGTAATCCTGTTCTCCAAAATATGAGAAGTCCTGATCTTCAAAAGCAGCTGAGTCTCACCATCTCCTTACAAAAACGTTGAGTCTATAGAATGTTAACTAAGCTGATAAAAATAACAGATTTTATGTGTAACAATGCTACCATCAAGGTCATCACTGAATTAGAAAGAAAAAGTAATACAAAATATAATTTATCCCAGCATCTGTGTTCATTCTGTTTAAGGTTAGAAATACACCTATATGGGCCATCTCCAGACCCAAGAGTTGTCGGAATGTTTTGGAAAACTGAGACATTTTATGAAGGGGTATAATTATTTTGATGTTCTTGTATGAAATAGGTGTTACATTTGTAGTGCTCATGCATTAAGAAAGAAGAGAATGAGGCATTGTTCAGATGTATGTGTTATTAAGCCTAACTCATAAAGACAGGCTGCTGATTGAAATCTTTACTCCTCTGCACACTTACCATTCTCTCCTCTCTCTTTCAATCAGGAGAATGATTCTAGATGATTGGGCACAATGGGCAGATCTCTTCTGACAACATCAATACAGCTGCTATCCATTCCAATCCACTCTCAATCAAATCTCATCATTTCCAGGAATAAATTCATACAATTCAGTGCAAGACCCTTTCAGTCACTAAAGTCGATAACTTTTGAGCCTTGAAACATTTAGGTTTAAATATGAGGTTACCCTATGTTCAAGTGTTATTGTTTTGTATTTTTGAAGCAGGTTTTATGAGAGAGAGGTGTGTTCTTCTCCCTCAAGTGTTTTAGACTAACGATTTTGACTTTTTCGCACAGTGCAAAGGTTCATTCATTCTAATAAATAATCAATGGTAACATTAGTAATTCATACAGGAACTACCATGATAATTCAGCAAAAATCATGTTAACCAAAATATTGTATACAGCAAAAGCTTTTGCAAATGATTATGTTTATTTGCTTAGCTTATTTGTTTTCATGAATTTAGGCATACCATAACAAAGGACATGTAAAAATACAGTATGCAGTGACTATCAAATGTGTTCGCCCCTCTTGGTCTTCTCCAGATTTTACTGTGCTGCATGAAAACAAAACTAAATAGATTTTAATTAGGACATTTTGCGAATGATCAACACAACATTTTAGAAACATAAAAAATATATATTCCAATCTTTTTAAATGAATATAACTGACAACAATTGATCTAATAAGTATTCAACCACTTTGCAATGATGAACTCACATAATTAGTGGAAGAGAGTCCACGTTTGTGCAATCAAGTTGTTTCACATGATTTTGGGTTAAATATATCTGTCTCCTAAAACATACTACATAATAAACACAAAGAACACTCAAAGCAAATATGAAATGAGATTTTTTAAAAGCACCTACCAGGGTTAGGATATAAGAACATTTCCAAGGCATTATTGAGATCCATTATTAAGAAATGTAGAGAATATGACACACGTCTGAACACGTCTGTCTAGAAAAGACTGTCTCAAAGCAAGATGGGCACTAGTCCGGAAGACACCAAAAGGCCAATGGTAACTCTCAAGTAGTTACAGTCTTGCAGGGCCGATTACCAAGTGTTTAACAAATACTGTTTATGGCAAATACTGAAAACTTAACATTGGCTGAAACATCAGTGAGAGAGCTGGCAGAAATGTTGCCAGCTAATGTCGCTACACACCCTAGTAACATGCAGATTATTATCCACACTGGGTCTTTTGACATTCTAGGAAGGAAAACTGGCTCTGAGATCCTGAAAAAAGATTTTTCCCTGCTTCTGGAGCAAATAAGCAACTCTAATTTTCAAAATGTTTTCATTTCTGGCCCCATTCCAACCTTGGGGAAAGGAACTGAATCTTTTAGCAGACTCCTTGGGTTGAATACGTGGCTGTCATCTGCCTGCTCCAACAACGGGATAAAGTTTATTGACAATTTCAATATCTTTTGGAACTGCAAGAACCGCTTTAGACTTGATGGATTTCATCCAAACATCACGGGATGCCGTCTGCTTGGTGCCAACATACGTCACGCCCTTGGAACACCAAACCCAAACAGGACAAGCATGAAGGACAACACGCATAGACAGAGTATTCACCCCCCTCCCCTGACCCTCTGACTAAAATCACAGAATGTTTCGAAAAGTTGTCCTTGTCCCAAGCGGGAGCTCAACGACCCCTACCTTCCCCTCCACCTCACACCCCACCACTCCCATCCACCACTCTCATCCTCTCCACCTCCACTACATTCATCACTTCCTCCACCATCCTCTCCACCTCCACTACACTCTGCTCCCCCTCCACCATCTTCTCCACCTCCACTACAATCCGCTCCTCCACCTCCACCCACTCCACTCCCTCCACTGCCACCATCACACAAACCTATCAGGGTTGCCTGTCTTACCCAACAAGATTATTGCTCAGACTCCCCTATGTCCAACTCCGCCCCCCCCCCCCCCCCCCCCCCCCCCCCCCCCCCCCCCCCCCCCCCCCTAAAACGAATACTTAGGCATCGTCAAAAACTTTGATGTGCATTGGGTCCCTGCTATTGTAAAACTAGCAATGCCGACTGTCTTGAGAACATGCTTGGACACAAGCTATCTCTATTCCTGTGTTGATTAGAAATAGAAGGAATCGAGTGCCTGCATTATATAACGCATACTTGTCTAATTGTATATCTATAAAGTGCCAATTTACTAGTCCAGGAACCCCTATTATCCCTTTTAAGATGGCCCTACTTAATATCAGATCCCTCGCAAACAAATCATTCTTGGTAAATGACATAATAAGTTCCTACAAGGTGGATTTCATGTTTCTCACTGAAACGTGGCTAACTGAAGACTGTAGTGCTACTGTTCTCAATGAGACAGCCCCTGAAGAATATGGCTATATGACTACATGTCCAAATGGTAGGACAGGAGGCGGAGTGGCTGCCCTATTCCTAGATGCATTCCAATGCAAAGATAGTCCGCTTGGTAATTTTATTTCTTTTGAATACCTCTGTTTTACACTGCAGGGTGCTCCTAAAATCTTGTTTTTAACCATTTACAGACCTCCACAATACTCTGCAAAATTCATGGATGATTTTGCTGAACTACTTTCTGTCATATCCGTTGATTATAACTGGTTTATTATAACCGGGGATTTTAACATCCACCTAGATAATAGACAATTTGCTATGTTTGACAAGCTTACAAGCCCCTTAAGTCAGACAGCATCAGAACATGTGTCTACAGTTAAATGTAATGAATTTGCGTGTTACTTTGGTGAAAAAATCAAGTATTAGACTGAGCATCAGTACAACACAGTCAAAAAATTACACTGTACCATCACTAAAACCACCAGGACATAATTCAGTTATTATGTCGGTTTTTAATACAATTGATCAAACAACCCTAAAGGAAACAGTTCATCATCTTAAAGCTTCCACACGTTGTCTCGACACCCTGCCATCTGACTTTTTTAAAACCCTTTTTTAACTCTATAATAATGGACCTACAGCAAATAGTTAATAGCTCCTTGAAATCTGGAATTTTCCCAAAATCCCTAAAAACAGCTGCCACTAAACCTCTACTAAAAAAGAGAAAACTGGATGCATCTAAATTAAACAACTACAGACCTATTTCAAATCTCCCTTTCATAGCCAAGATCATTGAAAAGGTTGTCTTCAATCAACTCAGCAACTTTGTGAACTCAAATGGTCTCCTAGACAAATTTCAGTCAGGCTTTCGACCTCACCACAGTACTGAAACAGCTCTGATTGAAGTTCTGAATGATATTCGGCTGAATACTGATTCAGAAAAAAAAACAGTCCTTGTTCTATTAGATCTCAGTGCTGCATTTGATACTGTAGACCACAAAACTCTTGTCGACAGGCTGGAAAATTGGGTAGGACTGTCCGGGACAGTCCTCAATTGGTGTAGGTCTTATTTGGATGGTCGAAGTTACTTTGTCACTATTGGCAATCATGAATCTGATAGGGTGGCTATGACATGCGGAATTCCCCAGGGTTCAGTTCTCGGAACGCTTCTGTTCAATCTCTATATGCTACCTCTGGGCCAGATTCTACAGAACAACAACATCAACTACCATAGCTACGCAGATGATACATATATATGGCTCTCGAACCATCGGACTATAGCTCAATAGACGCATTGTGTCACTGCATAGAACAGGTAAATACCTGGATGAACCAACATTTTCTACAATTAAACCAAGATAAAACAGAGATTATTGTATTTTGCAACACAAACAACAGAACAAGTATAACTAAAGAGCTTGATTCTCGGACCCTAAAGACCACAGACCAAGTGCGTAATCTTGGTGTTCTAATAGACTCTGACATTTCGTTCTCCAGTCAAATCAAAACGGTCACCAAAACAGCATTCTATCAACTTAAAAATATAGCTAGAATCAAGGGCATGCTGTCCCGCAAAGACCAAGAAAAGCTTATCCATGCTTTTATCTCTATTAGAGTTGACTACTGTAATGGGCTTTTAACTGGACTTCCCAAAAAGACTACAAAAAAGCTGCAGCTCATTCAAAATGCTGCCGCAAGAATGCTAACCGGTACCAAGAGAACAGAACACATTACTCCGATTCTTAAATCTTTGCATTGGCTTCCAGTCAGTTATAGAATAGATTTTAAGGTAATGCTTTTAGTCTACAAATCACTGAATGGTTTAGGGCCTGAATACTTATCTGATATGTTTGAAGAATATCAACCAAGCAGGCCTCTAAGATCTGTGAATTCAGGCCAGCTAGTAGAGCCCAGAGTCCAAACTAAACATGGCAAAGCGGCATTTAGTAGCTACGCGGCACACAAGCTACCAGAAGATCTTAGACATGCCCCAAACCTATCAATTTTCAAGTCTGGGTTAAAAACATGTTTTCACGTGCCTATGACTGAGGGCTTGACCACAAAATGTGCCCTATAGCTTTAATAGATACTTTAAAAGCAACATGGAAACCCTATACCACACTTTTTCATTTTCATTACTTTTGTGAAAATCCTTCTTAATTTTCCTTTAATCTGTATTTTTTTACATGTTAAAATGATCCATGTCTGTTCTAATACAAGTTGTAGATAGACTGTTAGTTGTATTGCTCTTTTAATTCTTTTAATGTTTTTTCATTTCTCTTTTTATTTCTCTTTTAATGTCTTGTCTTGTAAAGCACATTGAATTGCATCTATGTATGAATTGTGCTATATAAATAAACTTGATTGATTGAACAAAAGTGGCCTTTATATGGAAATGGTGTTCCTCAAGGCTCAGTTTTAGGGCTATTACTGTTTTTCCTATATATGCTGCCCCTGGGTGATGTCATCAGGAAACACAATGTAAATGTTCACTGCTATGAACAGCTATATATCTCGATGAAGCATGGAGAAGCCCCCAAAATAGCTATTTTGGAAGCATGCGTCTCAGATATTAGGAAATGGCTGACCGATAACTTTTTGCTTTTAAACTCTGAAAAAACAGAAATGTTAATTTTAGGACCTAAGAAACAAAGAGCTCTGTTTGGGAGATCTCACAATGAACCTAGACGGTGGTATAGTCATATCCCACAAAAAGGGGCATCACCCTCGACCCTGACCTCTCTTTTGATGTACACATAAAAATATCTCTAGCGCTGCCTTTTTTCATCTTCGGAACATTGCTAAAATACAAAAAAAATACAAAAGAAAAATGAATCCATGCTTTTGTTACTATATTTGTTGCTATATTATTGCAATGCTCTAATCTCCGGTTACACTGATAAATCAAAAAAAAAAAATAGTTAGTGTTGAATACGTCTGCTCAAATTTTAACTAGAACAATTTTTTTTTTACCACATCCAGTATTAGCTTCTCTACATTGGCTGCCTGTCAAGGCTAGGACTGATTTTAAGGTTTTACTGTTGACCTATAAAGCAGTACACGGACTTGCTCCTGCATATCTCTCTGAAATGATCCAGCCATACATACCTGCACATAACTTAAAATCGCAAAATGCATTCCTAA
>JACXGK010008749.1:0-21568 GCA_016801125.1 Novumbra hubbsi | reverse complement strand
TGTTGTCCCATATGTAGAGGACTGAGACGTGTTGTCCCATTTGTAGAGGACTGAGACGTATGGAGGAATGAGACGTGTTGTCCCATATGTAGTGGACTGAGACGTGTTGTCCCATATGTAGAGGACTGAGGCATGTTGTCCCATATGTAGAGGACTGAGACGTGTTGTCCCATATGTAGAGGACTGAGACGTGTTGTCCCATATGTAGAGGACTGAGAAATGTTCTCCCATATGTAGAGGACTGAGACGTGTTGTCCCATATGTAGAGGACTGAGACGTGTTGTCCCATATGTAGAGGACTGAGACGTGTTGTCCCATATGTAGAGGACTGAGACGTATGGAGGACTGAGGCATGTTGTCCCATATGTAGAGGACTGAGATGTGTTGTCCCATATGTAGAGGACTGAGACGTGTTGTCCCATATGTAGAGGACTGAGACGTGTTGTCCCATATGTAGAGGACTGAGAAGTGTTGTCCCATATGTAGAGGACGGAGGCGTGTCCCAAATGTGGAAGACATACCTATGAAGAGCACCAGACTATACGTTATAATTTGCCTTGCCAAAAGGCACGCTATTCCCTGAATATTGCCCTTTCCCTCACACCACACAGTAGATCCTGTGTGAACTCTCAGGGATTCCATCAGTCACCCAGGCAGCTTGCTTTAAACCCCCTAACTATCTGATGAAACATCAGGTCATATTGCTGAGCTTACCTGTCAGCGTGTATCTCTGCTGGTCAGCGCTTGTGTGTGTATGCTGTCCATCTGTGTTGTTATGCAGAGATCCTCAAATAGAAGCCGTTTACTGGAGGACCCTGACTCTCATTACAAAAGAATCAACTCACCTTTGGCACTGAATGAGTCTTGCCAAGCCCACACTAGTGTTTCAGTTAACGGTCCATTTGTAATTTCATCCCGTGTTCATCATAGCTATATGACTCCCCTATGTGATACATTGTAGCCCTTTGGCTTTATTTAATATATTATTAGTTCCTGGTAACAACCATTATTCACATTGACAATGGCATGTTTCATATTGTCACCCTGCAAATAGTCAAACCCCAGGAACATTTCGGCTTTTGTCAATAAAGAACCAACATCAATGAAATCATGTTGTTGCTGAGAATCAGAGAGTCAGGATTATTGATCAGCCAATACATTTGAATACCGCATCCATTAGACGTGCATCACATTGGGAAATCCGCCATGTTAAGAGCATCCAAAAAGGAGGATTAACTGTAATTGTGTGTTGAGACTTCTGTCATTTAACAGTAACCTCAATTAGAGGCACAATGACAAAATACTGTAAATTTAATATTTAAGGATGTTTGTCGTACATTGTTTTCACAACAAATGCATGACTGCTGATATGACTTTTAATGTATTGTGGCCTGATTTAGTCAATTACAGCAATATCAACTTTATAAAAATACATTTTATCAAATTAACATTTATGTTTTTGTGAAGACTGGACATATATTAGATTTTTGGGTCAAAGTATGGTATGGAAAATATTTTAAAAAAAACACAAAAAAGCATTTTGAAGATATTGTAATTTCAATTATTACTTGTTTGAGGTTTTTGAGCTTAAAATCTTTAAGATTTAAATATCTACTTGAAACTTGGTAAGGCTGATACTCTAAGTATAACTAACATGCTAAATATTTCAAGTGACAAAATAACATCAAATCATTTCTCAAGATATCCAGACTTTTGTCAGCAAAAGTAAAAGAATACAATAGTCGTCATGCAAAACATTTAAACAAAACTTTAAATATTCTAATGTAAGGGACATCTGTTTAAATGCCATGAAATATGATAACCTGAAACCAGTTTTAATTCACAAATTGTCCAATATACACTGAAATCTAGTCAAAATACAAGACATCAACTAGCTAAATAATGTGAAACTTTGTATTAAGTTAATATAGAAGGATACAAAAAGTAAATTTAAGTCCTGTCTAGCTTCTCCAACCAACAGTTGGAGGCACAACTTTTGAAGTAACATATCAACATAGCATATTCCACCTTCAGAGTTTTGTGAGTAATATTTTCAGCCACCCACAACGTTCTTGATTAAATACATTAGCTGCTTAGTGGTTTACCTGTCATACTTGACTGTAAGTATTGCTCAAGCACAGAGGCCAGTCTAACTAATGCCTCATTTGCATTTAAGTTCAGCAGTCGTTTTACTTTGCCCTAGAATGTCATTTATTTCCATCAATTGGAAGGGCCCTAGTGATTGAAGTGGCCACTACTGATCGAAAGAACACTGCACAGAGCGTACATTGTGAACACATCATGTGCACTTGGTGTGTTGTGCTCCAATGAAATGTGTCTTTATTGAATTGTATATTTCAAGCAGCTAATAAAAAGCTTGCTAGCCAAGTGTCAGTTGTAGCCTGCTGCGGTCAATTTGAGTGTGAGACCAACCCTTGTCTTTCTGCCCAGGGAGTGTGTTACTATGACGACACTGAATAAACAGCTGGAGCCCAAAGTTGTCTAGTTGTAGCTAGGAAGACTGTTCCAACGTTGGAAATTCATGCACTATGGTAAATTGCTGTCAGTGGAGCTAGTACATCAGGATATTGGGTGAAACGGAGTACTCCGTCTCCAGTGTATTGCTTTTTTGTAATCACAGCGCGATTTCAAGGCCAGTGCTGAGAAAATGTTGTCCTCTCAACACTTCCTTTTTCCTTTAATACAAAACACTTTTTACTTTCTAGCACAGCATTTTCTTTTTGTAATTGTACCAGCAAAAGTTAAAATCTCAATCATAGTTTTTTCTCCTATGGCATGAAGGCCTGTGCTGTAATAGGAAGGACAGAGAGAGAGAGAAATGGAGAGAGGAAGAATTGGAGAGAGGGAGACGAAGCGGGAGTCTCTTTCCCCTTTTAACTACATTAGTATTGCTTTTTTATTTTATTTGTGTGGGAGGGACTTCAGGTCTAATGTGTATACTTCCATAACATTCAAGCATAGCTATGTGTATACTTCCATAACATTCAAGCATAGCTATGTGTATACTGCCATAATGTGTATACTTCCATAACATTCAAGCATAGCTATGTGTATACTGCCATAATGTGTATACTTCCATAGCCTTCAAGCATAGCTATGGAAGGGGTCCATTATTTGTTTTCTAATGGTGATGATCTTCTTATCAAAAAAGGTCAAGTATTTATTACTGCTGAAGTGAAGAACCACTTCACTTTTGGGGCGTTGCTTTTTCGTTAAATTTGCAAACATATCAAAAAGAAATTGGATTGTTTTTGTTCAACCCAATCAGATGACCCCACTGTCTGGTTGATTACAGCTTCCAATGACAGTTTCTTTAGTCGCTTTGGTACTATTATCAACAGTATGCTGCAGTGTTTCCAAACTCTTAGTGCAAAACTGCAAACAGATCATACTCATGCATTCAAAACACCTGATTTGCTTTCATTTGGTTTGAAAAAATCCTTAACCACAAGATAGAGAAAAAAACACTATTCCTCAACCAAATCCAAATTGCAGCTAATGTCCTATTTTTAATATCCTCAGTGGGAGTCTGGTGTAGCTCAGTTGGTGAGAGCATTGTGTTTGCATTGTCAGGGTTGTGGGGGCCACTGATGTTGTTTATGTTTGAATACGGCCCTGCATACAGAGACTTTTTTTTTAACTTTTCTAAGAATGGGCTCTTCATTCTTCCCTATACAGTATTGTGGTTGTCATAGGGTATCCCTGCAGACCACAACTGTGCAGACAGGAAAGAGAGTAAATAAAACAAAAGTTCCACTGAGATATTCCTATATACATACACCAATTGTACTGCAATGAAGTGCTCTTCAAATTGGAATGTTCTCCAGATGCATCGTGTAAAATGAGTATGTTTTCATTTACATGAACTGAATTCATGTTCACAATGCCCATATCAAGCCAAATTGCTTCTGTCATGGTCAAAGGCAGATGTTGCTGAAACTGGTGGCGTGAACTCACTCAGCAGGTCCAAGACACATTTTGGTAGGACACCTTCGCTGGGCTTGACATCAGACTCCAGCACAACATCGCTGTTCTGGAAAAACAAAATACAAAAAAATATTTGCCCTAATTTTTAACTACTGATATATATGTCACAAATAAAAGTGGACGTATTATTATGGTAAATACAATCTTAATTAATATTAAGCGCAGGTGTATGTATATTTTACAGGTTGTTTTCTCTTTTTTGGGTGAATATATATATTTTAAAGTATTTTAAACACGGTGAAATTCCTTATGTGTACGCAAAATTTGTAAGAATAAACCTATTCTGATTCTGAGTTGCCTAGACTTTAGCTCAGGGGTGGGCAAATATTTTGGCTTGGGGGCCACATCAGGATTTTGAAATGAAATGGAGGGCCACCTTTTTGTTGTAATTTGTTAATCATAATTGATTTGGAGGCCAGAAAAGGGCAAAAGTTAAAACATACATTACATATGTACAGTAGATCCCATATAAGGTGTAAATAGTTAAAATTCTGACTCAGAATTCACTCCAGTAAGTGTCAGAATTGTCTGACACTTATGTATAAGAATTGGCTGGTGAGTTGGTTTTTTAATTCCCCCCCAAAATAATTTTATTACATTCCGTGGGCCGGATGGGACAGCCTCGCGGGCCGCATTTGGCCCTCGGGCCGTAGTTTGCCCACCCCTGCTTTAGCTGGTCCTGACGAGTCACTTTTCCTGAACCCGTTGATTCACAGATTGAGTGGACGACCATGGAGCTGACCATAGGCTCTTCTTGATGGATAATAAAACATACGTGATTGTAATGACGTTTTTTTAATTCAGAAGAACCACACATTTCTTAACATGATCTCCTGAGCTTCAATCGAAATTAATATGAATTTTGTATGGCTACTGTAGGGTCTACAGTTGCTAAAAGTAAGCCTAGTACAGTACATGTACAGGCAAAAGAAACGTGATGTTAGCAAGTGTACGTAGCTAGCGCTAGCATCGCTCACAGTTGAAAATACTTTCTACAATTTTGTGAATTATTACCTGTCAGGGTCCATAGGGAAACGGTAAAAGGCAAGACTATATTTACTATCAAACTGATAGTTGCTGCAGTTAATTGACCAGCTGAACTTTATGTTGTTTTTACGCTTTGACTTCACTCTTGAGCTCATGGTGTCGGTACTAGGATGTGTGCTGTCTAACTGTTGTCCCACAGCCCAAAATGGCGGAAGCGCTACCGCTGCGCCATCTAGCGGCGGTTGTCAAAAAACACCAAAACTTCGTGTCATTTGCTTCTTGGATGTTGTTCTAATGTTTCATGGCCAAAATCAGGCCAAACTCTTCAAATTTGCGTGTAGCACAGGAAGAGTTCCTGACAATAACAGGCACCTGTAGCATCTCTATACAAGCACCAATTACCATACTGGAGTTTTGCTTTGCCTCGGGTTTAACACAAACGCAGCAGTGCTGCCTGAACTCTCATGGCAGCAGAGATCTTAATATAATCATGATATCCTGATGTCTCCGTCATAGAAATAAGAGTTGTTTCCCACCCTGTCTTCTTCAATGATTTCTGAAGTACCATGAAATAACAAAACTGTGAGGTGCAAAGACGCAACTTTAGAAAGAGGACCTGAACTTCCTCTCGGAAAGCTACATTTTGTAGCTTGAGGAAGTTAAGTTTCAGGTGGGTGCTGTTTATCTTTCTTTAGAAATTGTGGATGCTAGTAACCATCGAGAAAAGGGTATCATTACAGAGCTAAATACTAACCGACCTGCACTTTGAAGGGGCAGAGTCACGAAGAACCTCCGAATCCGTCGTCATTTTGAATAAGCACGCGTGTGTAACGTTCTTTAAAGTGATCCAGTTGTTGATTTGATTTACAGTTCGTAGCACTGTGCCCGGTACGTGTACTCCTTTGCACGTAGGATGACATATTTCTGCGTGTGTCCTTCCTGAAGGTGGAGGTCTTCTCTGTGAGCGGTTGACCACAGGCATGTGAGCGCTGGCTCCAGTTTGCGTGGAGGTGCAGCACCGATAACGATGACTCTGCTGGCGGGCGATGGCTCTGACTACGACTACAGTGCCCTGAGCTGCGCCTCCGATGGCTCCCTCCTCTTACCACAACCCCCACCGCTGTCAGAGCAGGAGGCCCTAAAGGGGGCCTACTATAAACGTGCCCAGCTTCTCCCGGGGGACCCGGAGGTCCTCCACACCGCCTCGCTCTCCGCCGCCCGCAAGCTCCACGCCATCATCAACGTGGGCGGCCTGCGTTACCAGCTACCCTGGACCACCTTGGAGGACTTCCCCCTGTCCCGGCTGGGCCAGCTGCGCCTCTGCAGCAGCTTCGACGAGATCATGCGCGTCTGCGACGACTACGACGTCGCGCACAACGAGTACTTCTTCGACCGCTCACCGTGCGCCTTCCGCACCATCCTGACCTTCCTGCGGGCCGGCAAGCTGCGCTCCCTGCGGGAGATGTGTGCCCTCTCCTTCAGGGAGGAGCTCCTCTACTGGGGCGTGCCCGAGGAGAACCTGGAGTGGTGCTGCCGTCGCCGCCTCATCCAGCGGGTGGAGGAGTGCGACGACCTTGAGCGCGCCGCCGAGGAGGAGGACGAGGAGGAGCTGATGAGGGACGCGAGCGGCCGGCCCCGCCGCAGCAGTGCCCCCCCGGGGACAGAGACCCGGATGGGGCTCTACATGAACCGGCTGAGGGACATGGTGGAGAGGCCCCACTCTGGCCTACCCGGGAAGATCTTTGCCTGCCTGTCGGTGCTGTTCGTCACCATCACCGCCGTCAACCTGTCCATCAGTACCATGCCGGCCATGAGAGAGGAGGAGGAGCAGGTGGGTGTATGTCGTCCATGCTAGCGGGGCCTCAGCACGGGGGGGGGGGGCAAACTCCAGGTTCATAATACTGACAAATAGCCCTTCGCAGAAATACACACAATGACCTGACTCTGCACATTGTATCTGTACATTGAATCCACAGGATTAACTTGTGAAAGCGCAGATGAACAATATTTGGTAAATATTGATATCCCACAATGTATTAACATCGTTTTGAAAGACCACATTAAACATTCAATCTAGGTTACCTACATTTCAATAAATATGTGCATTGCTAAATATAAACCAGATCCCCTTTCTCCCCTAGTGAGCCTTCATACCGATTAAAGTATCCTCAGAAAGTGGTTTGGGGTAGTTTATTTTTGAATATCTGTCAAAAAATTGTGGAATATCAAACCTGAGAGCATTTATCAACTTAACAATTAATTGTGTGCGAGGGTTTAGAACAATCCGTCTATCAGCAAAGAAATGTCTGACAATTTTTGTCTCATATATTATTCTTCCCTTTGGTGATTTCCTGGCTCTTTTAGCCAGATAACAATAAAATAGATTGCCAATTAGAGTTACCTAACCACATACAAAATGCAATCTGGTTGCATTGTGGGTTCAATAAAATCTACTGTAACCATTATGGAAAAACATTTTATACTATGATGGAGGCTGAATGGCACAGCAGTCAAGTCCCTACCTCACAGTTAGCTGTGCCAGACCAGGGTTCAAATACTCCATGTGCATAACCCCTGGGGCTTAACAGTGGGTGGTGCAGTTGGTCAACACTGTCCCAGATTTGGGGTCAACTTGCCTTGTTCACTTCTAGTGACCCCTTGTGGTGGTTTGGGCACCTTCGAGCTCAATGAAGGTTGAAGACTGTAGAATTAGGAATTATAGTCTAGACAAGCTGCATGATCAGAACTGGAAGGGCATCAGCTGTGCTTCAAAGGACAGATATCTCCACGCCATTTCAAGTTTGCGGAAAGTTGTTGCTCTGAAGCAAGGCCATAGTCACGAAAAACCTATTGCAAAAATATATAAATGTAAGAAGGCAATTTGTTAACACTATATGACAGAGAGCATCACACACACGTCTGTATTTACAATCATGGATAACATTTTGTTATAAAAAGTTATTTGATAAAATTGTTTATTTGGTGTGTTAAGCAATGTTTATGTAGTGCCATATATTACTGTCATATTGCGATAAATGGAGTCTGTTTTTGTGAAGTTCTATTTTTCAGCAGTACAATAGCTTCCCCTAGTGGCTAACCTTGCAACAACAAAATGTCAAGAATAGATTTGATACAAAAGCCAAAAGTGTGGATATGCTTTCCTCCCTGACAAGTTTTAAAATGCCAACATTGTATATCCAAATCAGCTTCTGAAATGTCTATGTTTTTAAAGTAAACATGTATAGTGTTGTTTTGTACATTTGCCCTCAATTTGAAAGATGTTTTCTAAGATGCCGTTCTCCAACTCTGTACCGGCGGTAGCTGTTCACCTGATGACTCACGAATGAGTCACCAGGTTAAACCGCCTTTCGCCTTACAGGATCAACGGTAAACAACCAGGGCATCAGAGTCAGCTTTACTGAACGGTGTCTCCTGCGTCTCGCAGGGCAAGTGCTCCCAGATGTGCTACAATATCTTCGTCGTGGAGACGGTGTGCGTCGGCTGGTTCTCCCTGGAGTTCACCCTGCGCTTCATCCAGGACCGGGACAAGCTGGCCTTCCTGAGACGGCCCCTGAACCTCATAGACGTGGTGGCCATACTGCCGTACTACATCACCCTGGCGGTGGACAGCTACCAGGGCGAGAAGAAGATCGGCTCGGGCAGCAGCTACCTGGACAAGGTGGGCCTGGTTCTCCGGGTCCTCAGGGCCCTGAGGATCCTGTACGTGATGAGGCTGGCCCGACACTCCCTGGGCCTGCAGACCCTGGGGCTGACGGCGCGGAGGTGCACGCGGGAGTTCGGCCTGCTCCTCCTCTTCCTGTGCGTGGCCATCGCCCTCTTCTCCCCGCTGCTCTACCTCATCGAGAACGAGATGGCGGCCGCCCGCGAGTTCAGCAGCATCCCCGCCACCTACTGGTGGGCCGTCATCACCATGACCACCGTGGGCTACGGCGACATGGTGCCGAGGAGCATCCCGGGTCAGGTGGTGGCGCTCAGCAGCATCCTGAGCGGGATCCTCCTGATGGCGTTCCCGGTCACCTCCATCTTCCACACGTTCTCCCGGTCCTACGTGGAGCTGAAGCAGGAGCAGCAGAGGCAGCTGCAGAGGCGGACGCACTTCCTGTTACGGAGGCGGATGGGCCAGCTGGGGAGCGACATGTCTCTGGGGAGCGACTACGCCAGCTGCAGCTCACCCGAGACCCGGAGCCAGGAGGACTAGAGAGGAGTCGGAGGAGTGGAGGAGGAGGACGGTGGGGGAATTGAAAAGCCACACGGCGTGGGGGGAATGACGGAAGTATACGAGAGGTTTTGGTCTCGACGGGACGTTAATTTTGAACGGGGACCAAACTCACATACGGAGAGACAGTCTGAGTGAAAACTGAAGGCCTTACAGGGAAATAGCAACGATCGGCTTCCATTTTCTTCTTATCTTCTATGATGTCATGTTCGTCTGGTGTTATGAGTCCGTGTTCACCAGAAACCACAGTGACACAAAGAAAATGAGCATAAATAGTATTAGCTCTTTGACATTTTGTTCCTGTACAATGCATAAAATGTCGTAAAGTAATGTTAAAAATAAAAATGGACAACTGCATTGGGTTTATGTGTAATGTGATTGAATCTCATACATTCTCGTGTCTCAGTTGTGAAGAGTTTGTCCAGTCCACACCTAGTCAATTTATAAGAGATGTTCAGCCCTTTTGGGAATGTTTATGCAATTTCTTTGTATGAAACACCTGTACAGGAAATGTATGAAACACTTCTACAGGAAATATCTATAAGTAGTTATCACGTGCACCATCTATCACCTGTATTTGAAAAAACGTAGTAAATGTTGTTTATCTTTTATTAACTTTTTTTTATCTAAAAACAATTCACTGCAGCAGATCTGCCTTATGATTGCCTGGACTTATTTGTTACTCCATTGAAATGTAGAAAATATATTTCTAAATATCTGAGAACATGCTAATTTATTATTAGGTAATGAAATTTGTCTAATCACTTAAGTAATCATATTATAATCATATTATTATTTATTGAAAACAATTTGGAAAATAGCCTTGAGTATCCTTTGGCCTTTGAAATGCTCAGTCACATCATGCGCTTTCTTGAATATATTTATATAAACAGACCTGATTTTCTGAAATTACACTTTGAAGCGTCCTCGGTCATGAGTGAATTGTACTCACATGTGTGGCAACAAAAAGTGGTAAAAAAGTGAGGCTATAATATACTTTTAACTGTTGTTTAAAAATATAGCATTTACAAATCTATTTTATTTCTTTTTCATAGTTTCACATTAGAATCTTTGTGTCTGTAATGACAATTTATTTAATATCATCAGCTGGGAGCACTTCATTACAAGTCTATAGAATTGTATTTCCAGATCCTATTGACTGTGTGATACTAACATTATGTATGGATGAAAGACTGGGCCATAAAATATTGGCAAAGGTTGCAAAATAATGTCCTTAAGAATCAAAGAAAGAGTTCTCTCCAATTATGAAAAGCAAACTGTGGCAACCTGTGGCCTTTATTGCTGTTTTAAACAGCATAATTTAAACACTAAAATTAATAGCAAAAAGAAAAGAAAATATCAAACATGCAAATGTGCCCCAGAATCAGATATGATAAACATGGCCTGGCAGTCAATGTACATCCGCATTCGTTTGAATCTTTGGGTTTTAAAACATTTATAAAATGATTTTCATGTCATCCGGACCACCCACAAACCCCTATTGTCAATGTCCAGATAGCACATTGAGCTGAGCAACGATGGCTATCTTGAGTTGGCTAATGTTAGCTACAGTTGAGTGTTGAGTGCTTGCCTCGTCCTGGAGCTCTGGATTATTTATATTGATCTATATCATTGGTTTCTGACCTATTGGTCATTTACTGAAAGGCTGTCTAGCTAGTTTTGCTGCCAGGAACAGGATTTATTGGACTTTCATGGACCCAACTAGCCAGCTAACTAAACTTGTAGTATTCATGGCTGCATATTGACCAGACCTTCACAGGATGTGAACACACTCTGCAAGAACGCACACAGCCAGAATGCACTCTGCCAGAACGCACTCTGCCACAACGCACTCAGCCAGAACGCACTCTGCCAGAAACGCACTCAGCCCGAACGAACTCAGCCAGAACACTGCCTGTATGCCCCACCATGACCATTTTGGATTACTGGCCGCAGTGACACAGCTGTACTGGGAAGCAGTGACTTAAACTATTGCACAACTTGGGGGCCCTGAGCGGTTCCCTGAAAATATTATCTAAGACAATTTTGTTTGTATATTGCTCCTGCTCTACACTGCCCTTAATAGGCAAATAAACTACACTGAAACTAAACTGAAATTCATGCAGATTACAGAGATTACATATCAAACAACACAACAGTCAATACTAAGACAACCAAAACTGACTTTGGGCCCCCAAAAGTGATGGTGTCAGGCCAACTGGTACAGTGCAGCCCAGTAAACTTTATTCAAATCCAATGCTGGAACCTTAATAAAGATATTTTTAAATAACTCAACCCCACCTTTTCAAAGATAATTTAAAATAACTCAACCCCACCTCACTGAGTAAAATGCAAATCAATGGATAACTTATTTCAAATGTGTTTTCATGGATTTAATTTGTTGTTATTCTGTCTCTCACTGTTCAAATAAACCTACCGTAAAACGATAGACTGATAATTTCTTTGTCGGTGCGCAAACGTACAAAATCAGCAGGGGATCAAATAGGTTTTTCTCCACTGTATATCACCCTTGAAGGAAAGACAATGAGATTCTGTGGGGCGGGACACCAGACTAAAGCCTACCAGAAGATGGCAGCAATGAAACACAACATGTTGAGACCTGCCATGAAAGCGACACATTTCCAACTGCTACTTCACGATGAAACATCTACTGCTTTGTGTAATTATACAAAACATAACGTACATTAATTTTCATTCAGATCATACATTATTACTGTAATTAATAAAAATGGCATTAGCTTGAAAGCAAGACTAAAGAACACTGTACCTACTCTAAGCTGTCCTCAGATGTTTCTTTAGAATCTGCTGTGAAATGTGGACATATTATTTGTCAAATGATGTTTAAATATCATGGATGTTTTTTTATGTATAATAAATGGATATCTAACTGTGCACATGTCCCGGTCACAGCCTATGGCAATATTGTGAATTCCTTCAAAATAACTCGTGCGGACACGCCTCTTGAAAGGCGGTTCTCAAATACGGGACCCATTCAAATTAGCCAAGAGCTAATTATGCAAAATATCAGCCTATCATGACTCCACAATCAGCTGTCCCAATACACCAAATCCCGCCCTTTACCCGGACTCCCTGCCCTGCTCTCCGCAGTCGCCCCCGCCACCCTGTAATGTTTTGGTCTCACTCCTGAATTGTGTTTGCAGCTGTGTGATTACTGAGCGAAGAACTAGGAACGCAGTTTCCTAGATGGATTGGAAAATATAGTCATAGCTTTCTGGTGCTAAGGTAGTTGAGCTTCGGTACTCAAGAAATACACACCGGGTTTAAAATGATAGCTGCAATCAGTTCGACTGATTTTCAGGCAATCCCCATGACTTAGTCCGCGCCCCTCCAGTAGAATGGATGGGATCCCTCATCTCTTCGACTATCAATTTTCTGCTGTAAACATCGTCTGAAATCGGTTATCCATTTTGGTGTTCACTTCTATAACGGATCTGTGACATACTGTTGGCAAATTGGATGAACTATTGTTCTACCGGTATATAAACTAGCAACGACTAAACGTACGCGTCAGGGTAAGTGTTTTTTGTTTTTTTACGATTGATAATTGCTTGAACATAAACAATGTATCATATCTCAAATGTATCTGATGAGCCAAGATTTATTAAAATCCAATATATATTCGGATTTTAACATTACCGCATTTATTCTACAACTGTTGTGAAATGCATCCCTGGAGCACGGTGTTCAGGAGGGTATTGGTAATACAGTATATAAATCAATTATTTTAATTAAAGTAGGCGAATCTTGCGCCTTCCATTTTACATGTTATCATATTTTGAGACATACAATATTACTATTAACCACTAAATGAGTGTCTTAAAGGAGTGACAGATATGTTATCAATCAAAACGTGCAAATGTGTAATAAATATCGTTGGCACGAGGGGTTTGAGGAATATGTTTCAAGTTCTAAGAAGTAGACACAGGCTGTAGATCCCAAACCATCAATCGGTTGGTTGTAATCTATGGGCTGTCGTGCGCGCCTGCTCAAGATGAGTCAATGCGCCAGATATTGGCTGTGAGAATGTCTAATATTTTTTCGTAACTAATCCAGTGTGAGTTATGTTTTCCTCCTTGAGTATGATTAATGACATCAACTGCCCTGGTTTCTGTGTTGAAACTATGGGGAGTGGTTTACACTAATTAAGCAATAGGTTCACCTTGCCCCATGGCAATTGTATTCATCCAGGACTTGAGAGTTGGTGGGACAAGCTCACAAACAAGCACGCAACCATAGAGTGTGTTGTATTGTGCCTTTTGATCTGCCTGATGGCATGGTATCATATGAACAAACAAATACAGTCTGCAAACCACAATTTTACCCGGTCAATGGTAGAATCACAAAGATATTGTTTAGTTTAGAATGTTTATTCATGAATGATAAGATGGAAATGTATTCATGTATGATAGGATGTATTGCAAATAGACACCTCCTTAATTAGATATTAAATATGATATGCTAAATTGTGTGTTCTGTGATGATGAGAATACACAGAGCAGGAAATCTACAAGCCCTTATCCTTTCCTGCAATACAGAGGAATTTTGTTGTTTGGCAAGAGAATTCTAAAGCAGTGATAATCTCTGTAACGGCACTGTTGCCTTTAAAATATCAGTTTAAATAAATCGGTCATGCAAGCATATGCTGGATGGAGATTATGGTACTGCTTGTAATACATGATGACAAAATGAGGACTGGGGTTATTCTAGTCACATCTTTTTTCAAAAGGCCATAAAAAAGTGTTTGTTTTGAAGAACAATAAAACTTTGGACAATTTCAATATAATTTTTCTGCTTTCTTGGCTTCCCGTCCTCCAAAGCTTGGAAACCTCCATGATGCCTACAAATAGATAATTGCAGAGTGGCTCTTGAGGTGGGAATTCCTGGTAATTTGCAGATTGGCCCATTTTCCATAAAATGGAGCGAGGTTTTGGGTATAGTAATACTGGGCCTGGCAAGAGTCAGTGGATTGTTTGTGTCTAAAGCCAAGCATTTTAACTCTTTAGAGTGATCTGAGTCTGAAACAATTTGTGACTTCCTCTGTGAAAAAAGTCCTATCATAGTTTTAGTTTATAGGGTTGGAGTCAATGGGGCCAATTGATGAGGGACTCTTTTAGCATGATTCTCAGTCGTGGCTGTCCAGTATCATTTTGTTCCTGTTTCGTTATTTCTTGAATTGGATAATATTGAGCAAAATTGGCAAACTGAATAAAAATCAGTCTAGTTAGCATGTGAAAATACACTTGGAAAGTAACCCCAGATTCCTTCAGGAATAATTGCAGTTAAGTTCTAAGAGGAGGGCTGGTTTTTCAGTGATAAACAAATGGTAATTTGCCCAATGGTTAAAACCCAGACTGAAGTGTAGACCAGTGTTATGTTCCCTAACTAGGACAACACAACATTCCCAGATGGTTTGTAGAGGAGTACTTAACAAATAAAATATTTGCCAACCACCCCCCTTTAATTTGTGTTTCAGATTTCTAACTCAGTCACAGTGCTTTGTTGTTGTTGTGTTGGTACTTTAGCCTGCTAGCTCTGAGGCTGGTATAGCCTTACACTGAACTCTTGTAAATGTTTCATGTGGCAGACAATGTTTGTGGCTTTATCTGGCCCAGTTTTGGTGCTAATTAGTGACCAGCAATGTTTAAGGGCATTAGTGATCCAGAATGTTCTCTGTTTGAAAACAGTTTTGTTTGGGGTGGTGCTTTACGTGTGAGCCCTGGCCTAGTGTTTTCTAAACTGTCTTCAGGAAGACATGGGTGACGGATGCCTTCTGGTACCAAACAGTGCTTTATGTAAAAGAGTTTGTGAATTTGTGACCCAGAGTTACAAGCTGAACTGTATTACCACGTCTTGCTTCTAGGATGCAGTCAGACACAGCGCTGTGAACTCCCTTCAGGCCATCACCTGAGATGCGTCCGCGGGTTAACGTAAAGGCCGCACAATGCAAAAGGCGTTCATAATTACTTTCATTAATCTTAGTCACGTCTGTATTTGATCATTCAAATAGAAAGGGTATACACAGCACAGATAGCAGTCAATCACCCAGCCCTCTCAGCACACTGCTATCTGTGACACTTTCTGTGGCCAGAGGCTTTTGAATGGAGTCTCTGATTGCGGTTCATTGAGAGGAACGGAACAGAGGAGGGACTGTCTTCTCAGTCCTCCCAGGGTTCCAAGCTACTGAGGTTAGTGACTTCCTGTTCTGGCCTAGCGTAGTCTGGGAACCGGGTGACAAGGGCCATACATCTCATCTCAATCCTTCCACTGTGTCTTAGGAGTGTGGACAGGGGGTTATCATTGAAAATGCCTTGTTTGTTTTTTTTCTCTCACTCCCACCCGTTCTCTTGACAGGAAAAGGCTCCTTTGCATTCAGGGAGATGTCTCTCGTAGTCTTTATGGAGTCCCAGCTGGCCCACTGAGTCAAGTTGTATGACTGTGTTACAGCTTCCTGTCAGTGTGGGCTCCCTCAAATCCTCTTGGCAAGGGTTAAATGAAGGATACATTGGCGTTGATAGTCCCATTTTGTTTCAGAAGCTAACAAACTTTACATTTTGTTCCCCAGTTTTGAAAAGGTGTTCATATGACTATTATTCACAAAATGAGGCTTTTAAGTTTGTCAGCGTAACCTTTTAGATGTATGTTACTGAAAGCAAAACAGCATTTTTTTGGCCTGTATTGATTTGAATTTCATTAAAGGTACAAGAGGATGTCGCCTAATCTCGCAATCTCAGATCCTCTCATTTACAAGGGTATGGGAACACACAATTCTCCTTTCTGGATTCACACTGTGAATCTCAGGTGGTTTTAACACTTGGAAACTTTCAGATGTCTGAGAACCATATGTTTAACCCCCCCCCCCCCCAAAAAAACAACATTTTTTGAAAATTAAAACGTAGTACCTTGGACCTGTCCGTTGAGCCCGACAAGGTGATCAGAACTGAGACCGTGTCAAGATGTGGTCTAAGTTTGGTTTACTGGAAGTCCCTGTTCAGGTTCCCCATTTGCAATGTTAATGCTGAGTTATCAGGGTTCACGTATCCCCACACCGACCATCAGGGGAAACACAACCCACACGACTTATCGGGGAGTTGGAGTCGGCTAGAACCTGGCCATGCCTAAAGGCCCAAGCCTTAGCCACAATCTAAACGGAGATTATCCACAAGTTTTTATACCATTTTCAGTTGAAGCATTGTTGTCTGATACTACTCTTTATACTCTTGTGATATTACTGCCGTGTGTCTGGTTACCAGTAATTGTTACACAGCATAAGTACTCAGCCCCCCCGTCCTTTTAGATTTAGTTTTGTTCAAATCTGGAATTCCAAAATAATATATGTGTATTTTCTTCCTTTGACACTACATATGCAACGTGTTGAAGATGCTAAAAGTTGTTTTGTTATGGATCGAAGGGTATTATTATTGGAAGAACAACCCATGCCAGCAGTTACGGCCACCAGTTTTGCACTGCATCGTTTTCCTGCTATTTCTGCCCAAATCTCTTGGTGAAATTGATGAAGCTCTCCAGTTGGACAGGCCTCATTTTTAGAATTATTGTCCGGGTGAGAGGGGACCCTGCGCTCCAATCCAAGGTCTCCTTAGGTCGATTCAGAATTTCTTATTGGATTTTCCTGTGTTTGGCTTAGTCAATGCTGCCCTCAATCCTGACAGGTTTTCCCGGCCCTGCTGATGAAAAGCGTCCCAGTAACAGGATATTGGCTCTCCCATGATTTACCATGAGGATGATGTTCTCAGGGAGAGTGTTGGCTTTGTGCCACGTGGAACATTTTGCATTTAGGCCAAATGTTAATGTTGGTCCCTTCTGGCCAGAGAAGTTTTTCGACACATCTTTGCTGGGTGTTCTACATATCTTACAGCTAAATCCAATTGGATGCCTTTGGCCCACAACACTCTTCCATGTAAGCGTAGCTTTTGTTTAAAGCCCAGCAGATAGTACTTGACGTTAAACAGGTCCTTCTATACTGGGTTATCAGTGGGGGATTTCTCTGACCACCAACCTTGCCTACTTATTTTGGTGGATGACCTTAATTTATCTATGTTCTGGGGGATGTTTGGAATGTGTCTTTAAAAAAACAATTTGATTGGTTATCTCTTGCAACAAAAGAGATTCCTGTGACAGATATTCACTGAGAACAACTACATATCAATCACATTCGTTTCATAAAAGGATTGATTGTTTAAGGTTGTAAGAAGACTGGGTTTTGAAGCAGTCTTGTTTCAGTATGCCCTTTATCTATCCATGCACCTTTCTTCAGAGTCCTCACTTGGAGGGCCGATGAAAGCAGTTTTCCTGAGAGCTGGCCTTGCAGAGCAAAGAGCCTTGCTGATTCTGAATATGTGAGTCGCTACGCGTGTTTCTCTTCCTCATCAGAAGTAGCTGCTGCCACGCCCTGAGGAATGGAAGCTATAAAGCTACGGCTACAGCCTGTTCTGTCTTGTACAAGGGACCACATGTCTAGGATTCATTTGTACACACTGTTGCAAATCATAATTCCAGTGGAATTTTTTTGCCCCTTTGTTTCTGTCAGTTCTCTCATTAATTGAATCATGACCACAACATTGCTGTTCCTCTACAGAAATAAAGGTTCCATTGGTCCTCAACTCTGAATGGCACTATTCATTTGGACATTAAAATCAGACTGGGTGGTGAACAAAGACTGATATAAAAGAAGTCAAGGAAATCGGTCCATTGATTGGGGCGCTTAAACGTAAAGTCGTTATGGACATGTAATGGTTTGATGATTGCTTAATTTTAGAGTTTAATGTAGGGAGAGTTACAGCTGTGTTTAGTCTTAAGTTGATTTTCTACCACTTTTTATATCATATTTTATATAATTAGGAAGACATTCCTAGCTTACAGGAGGGAGCGGATACATTTTGATACTGGACCCACTATGGAAGGAAATCCGTGACAATGGCATCACAAGTGCCATTCTCTACCAATTCAACAATGCAGGACAGCTTGCTTGGCAGGAGAAGCACTCTGTTATAAAGTGCTGAACATTAAAATTGCGTGGTTAAACGTTTGTATTTATCACCCATAAAAGCTGAACATGGTGCCCGAAGTTTCAGACGGTTTATTGGGACGTTACACACCAAGCGTTGTCACTTGACACTGGTGATTGGGAGTCCACACACCAACAAAAGTCTATGTTGTCCAAAAGAGAGCAACAAAAGATTTTCTTTTAGCTTCGCATGGCGTGCGTGAAGCGCGGCCTGACAACAGGGCAGGCGGACGGGAATGTTTTGGGAAGGAATTCCTGGCCTGTGGCGTCGTGAATGTCGGTCCACATACAGGGGAACGGTGTCTCTACCTGCGCGCGGCACATTTCTCATGCGATGTGTGTGAGACGGAGAGGAGTCGGGACCTGCCTCGTCCACCACTCCGCATTCCACAGTCGTGAACGGACTCACACTGCTATGAACAACCCGACCGTACAGACAGACACCTGAGAGTCTGCACACACACACACACACACACACGCATCAGAAATGCACACTTAACCTTTTAACGACACGCCATTCCTCATTCGGGTTCATGGCTCAGCCTTTCGGGAAGACATGGGCTCATGCGTACACACGTGGGATTACGTTTGGTTGCTGCCAGGGGATTATTTTACATTTTATTTTCTTTCTTGCTGGAGCTCCCACTCATGTATTATATACCATGTGATTTCCCTCCTGGGGCCTCAGATTTCCAAGTTACATGTATTGTTTTTTTTAACGGTTACAGTACTCTGCACTAGTGTTGTGATCAGAAGGTAAATGATCGGAGCCCTAAGTTATCGGGGCTTGCAGCACTTTCCAGTCTCAGTGGATGCTATCTGCTCTGATGTTGCTTAGATGTTCCCCTTTTGAAAGAAGATGAACAAAAAAGTCGTTGTTGAAGGGTTACACTTCAAAGCAACTATAGTTCTGGAGGCATTTATGTGGACACATACTCAGAAGTTGTCATATTTTTGCTGTTTCTGCCCATGTCATATGTTCCATAGCGATGTCATTGTAGTCTTACCGGACCTACTCATTTTCATAATGTAACACAACAAAACTATATGGATGCAAAATATGCTTTTCTAAGAGTATGTGTTTTGCCCACTGTCTGGATTTAGTATCTTAATAACATTTCGCGAATTGGAAAGCAGGGAAAGAGGATGTTTTTTTTCTGGTCACGTGCTGGCATACGATGTGAATGGAATTGGAAATTATTTTCTTAATTTCCCCCTGGAAAGCTCCTGAGAGAGGAAACGAAAAAGAGAGCTAAACCCTTAGAGGATTAGCTTTCTGTTCTGCCTCTCTTGTTCTCTCAAACACACACACACACACACATTCTCTCACTAACCCACCCACTCTACTTCTCCCTCAGACACATGACCGCAGATCATCGGTCACTGTGCTTGTATGAACTGTAAATAGATGAAGGGGGAAATAAGATAGGAAAGAGATTTGATTGGTCAGGGGGGGAAGTGTCAGAATAATTTACTGTAAGGTCCCTAAATATTAGGCGGACTTCTGGATGTTCAAAAGAAAAGCTTTGACAAAGCACATTTAGACAATACAACAAATGAACTGTTGTATTTTTAGTGTGCGTGTATAATAGTATGAGAATTATTTATCTCACTATGGTTTTTAGCACACAACACCCCAACATACTGGTCACTGCGGTGCAGTTACTTTAACTCACAGAGTTCATACTTTTTGTATGAACGCAACATGCCACAGTTTCTAAGCTTAGTAATGCTGTGGTAACCAAATAAGAAAATGTAAGTCATTTGCAGAAATGGGTGCACAGAATTTGACAGAAATAAGCTTTTTGCACAGTGGCCAATCTTTGGGATCTATATATTTCTCATGAACAATGGGACCCGCACATTACATTTATGTTTGGCTCCGTATAGCATGGTTAATTTCCACACAAAAAAAGAGTTAACATTAATAATTGAGGGAGCATTTTAACTCTCATAACACATCTGCAGATTAAATGTGTTTCCAAAACCGTTTAGTGGAAACACATTTTAAGTAGTCCTTGAATGTAGAATGGTTTGATTTTATTTTTTTTAATACACAAGAAGAATTGTATTGTTTTACTATGGAGTTGAAAAATAAGGCGCCTCAGAATTTGGTTGTTTGCTTCTGTCTCCTATATGTTTTAAAGTTACATTGCCATCATAGCAGCCGTGAATCCTGAGGCTATAAAATCAAACACAAAATGGCCAATAAAGCAGCCGTGAATCCTGAGCTGGAAAGTCAAACACTTTTTCAAGTAAACAGTTTCACAAGATTACCTGACAATCTGTCTTTAAACCTACCATTTCTAACATATAATGACACATCGTCTCTTGGAATGGCTATTTTGAAGCTTCCCTTGGACAACGAGATGATTAGATGTTGTCTCACCTGCCATGGGTTTTCCTTAGATTTTAATGGTAGCCTCTGCAAACTGCAGCCTACACTACAGTTTCTTTACTGCTACTCTGAATCTGTCTCCATATGTTGAATCTTTGCATCCTTTTAAGGTCTATGTGGCACATCAGACTTAGATAATCTCATTATTTTACCCATAGTTCTTTGTGTGGTTGTGCTAGCTGCTCCATATATGTTTACAAAATCATGTAACATCTTGAGAATTGGTCTATGTAAGCCCTTCATCAATTGCATTATCAGAACGCTGTCTTTTTGCTGAGGTAGAATGTAGGAACTACAGAAGTTCCAAAGAACTGTTTGTGCTACATGTGACTGGTGTACATCAATGGAGGGGCCAGAGCCAGGGGAAATGCTGGTGCTCCCCATTTCTCATCATTGGCGATTGTCTTGTCACGTAAATTATAGTTCTGGCCAAGTTCTTGGAGCAACAAACTAGCCCGGGTGGACGCTCCATATAAAATTTCAAAATGTCTTCTGAAACATGTATCTGCTCCTTTGTGTGAGGAGGAACGGGAGGAGCCCTGGCCGAGCCCTAAAAAATGACCCGCGAGTTACTGGTGCACATGTGCCCTGACTGCTGTTGGGTAATCCTCAGACCCATGCTGTAAACGTCAGACCTTACGCTGGTGCAGTGGGCCCCGGGTTCCTCCTGGTGCTGTGGGCCCCGGGTTCCTCCTGGTGCAGTGGGCCCCGGGTTCCTCCTGGTGCAGTGGGCCCCGGGTTCCTCCTGGTGCAGTGGGCCCCGGGTTCCTCCTGGTGCAGTGGGCCCCGGGTTCCTCCTGGTGCAGTGGGCCCCGGGTTCCTCCTGGTGCAGTGGGCCCCGGGTTCCTCCTGGTGCAGTGGGCCCCGGGTTCCT
>JACXGK010008748.1:0-21570 GCA_016801125.1 Novumbra hubbsi | reverse complement strand
TGTTGTAAGGGTGGTGTACCGGGCTGGGTGCATGTTGTAAGGGTGGTGTATCGAGCTGGTTTCATGTTGTAAGGGTGGTGTACTGGGCTGGGTGCATGTTGTAAGGGTGGTGTATCGAGCTGGTTTCATGTTGTAAGGGTGGTGTACCGGGCTGGGTGCATGTTGTAAGGGTGGTGTATCGAGCTGGGTTCATGTTTTAAGGATTGTGTACTGGGTTGGTTTGGCGTGTAAGGGATGGTGTACCGTGCTTGGTTCATGTTTTAAGGATTGTGTACCGTGCTGTGGCGGGGTTTCTCAGTGAATGTTTGTCTCTGGTCAACTATGCACTTTTCAATGTAGTATTTGGGTTTGCCTGTTGAATTATTTGTTAGGTCGGGTTAAGTTCCATTTGGGACAGTATGTTGGGAACAGGCTCTACATATACCGTGTCATTGATGATGGAACTGGTGAAGGCAAGCCTATGGAATATGGACTGTTTAAAATAGTGGATCTAACAGGATTTTAATACTATGGGGGGTGGGGTTAAAAGGGATTATTTGCGCAGTATCAGCTTTGTAAAAAAATATTAATATTGACAATACTCTTATTTTATTAGTAATAATAACATCTCTGCAACTCTGTCTCTCTCCCTCCCTCTTACCCTCTCTCCTGTAACCGTCTCTCACTCTTTTCTCTCACACACTCTTTCACTCTTATCCTCCATCCCTCTTTCTCTTCTTTAACCCTCTTCTATTTCCCCAGACGGTCTCCTTTTAAAATAGGTTGCGCTGTCTGTCCTCGATCCATAACTCTAGGGGTGGGGCCAGAACACGGAACCACCCACAACGCTCCTGTCTGAGTGTTCCCCTCATGGCTGCTAGATTCCTCAGATTTTGTGTCTGTTTGATAAAGTGAGAGAGAGAAAGGTGGTGCCTCGGATGAAACGAAAAAGCGGGAGCCTTTTGAGAGCTTCATTAAGACAACAGCGGCTCTTACATCGTAATGCCTCCTGCAGCTAATATTTCACGATACAAAAATCAGCAAAACTGTATTAAAGAACCCCTGCAAAAATAACGGATGTTGAAAACATGTTGAAAAACAGACGAGTGTCGGTCGAACAGTTATTCAAATCAACATGGTCTCCGTTTATATTGTGTTCCTTCAAGCGCTGGCTTCTGCTGATGATTAACTAATTTAGGTGATTGATACACCGGTCTAGTTTAAAATGTTCTAACCCTAAAATGTTGGATGCAAAAGTTTTTTTTTTGTGTGTATATATATATATATATATATACAGTGTCTCACAAAAGTGAGTACACCCCACACATTTTTGTAAATATTTGATAATATCTTTTCATGACACTTGTAAAGTAGTGAGTGTACAGCTTGTATAACAGTGTACATTTGCTGTCCCCTCACAATTACTCAACACACAGCCATTAATGTCTACACCGCTGGCAACAAAAGTGTGTACACCCCTGAGTGAAAATGTCTGAATTGGGCCCAATTAGCCATTTTCCCTCCCCGGTGTCACTTTGCTCAGACTTGATCCAAGAGCATTTTGAGCCCTTGCAGCCTCTTGCACTCAATCACTTACCAGGTGATGTCAATTAAGTCTATGAGGGTTCAGGGTTTAGGGGGGACATTGGGATTGGACCCTTAAAGATTTGTTGTTTATTATGTTGCTGCATATAATTGATGTGAATGACTACTTTGCAGTTTTGTTTACAGTTCACAAGATGTCATAATATGTTCTATTTAAAATATACTTAATTGTGTTTATTGCATTATTTTAGTGATTCTACCACACATATTTTTTTTTTATTAATAGCGATTAATCACAGCAAATTGTGCGATTAATAAGTACTTTTTTTATCAATTCCCATCCCTAATATATATATATATATGTGTGTGTGTCTATTCTTGTTTATACCGGTATGCTCGATTCTCCAATAGTGTCATGAACATAGTAACACATTGAATGTCCTTAATTAGCCCATTATTTTCTAATTAGGCCTAAGTATATCAGTCAAATGCAATCTGCCCGACTCAGGCCTGCCGGCGCTGGCAGGGGCCTAAATTGAGACAGAGCGCCCAGAGGAGCAGGGAAAAAGGCCCCACATCCGATATCAGAGACACATGTTCCCATTCGCCGCTCCTACCAAATGTCCTCCTCCTGCCGCCTTCACGTCCTGTGGCGTGTTAGACCTTCATTCACTGAGGAATGACGTGTGACACCTGAGTGATGAATGAAGAAGAACAGTGAAGGTTACTGCTACAAATTAAATCCTCATCCTGGCCGGCTGTCTGGAGGACCACGGCCCGCTGGACAATTGGGAGTGAAGTTTGTCACTGCAAGGCTTCTCTCCGAGGAGCAAAACAGTGGGAGAGATTGTGGAGAGTGGGTGGTTGGGAGAGGGAGAATTATGAAAGAGGGAGAAATATTCATTGTCAGCCAGAGAGGGAGAAAGAGCGAAAGGGTCAGAGAAAGCAAATATTGACAGCTTGTTGGCAAAGATGTGATCTTATTTCATCCTGAGCTATTTCCTAAAAATTGTATGCCGATGTTTGGGCAATTTCACATTTATCCTCATCAGCTCTAAGAACTACAAAATAGATTAGGTCAGAGCTCTTATACTGCAGTAGATATATCATATATTTAATGTTACAATAATGATTTTGCAAAGAGCTGTAGTACTGCAAAAGGACTATATTTGATATCTAATGTTACAGTAAGGATTAGTCAGAGCTCTAAGGTTATAATAAGGATTAGTCAGAGCTATAATGTTACAGTAAGGATTAATCAAAGCTCTAATATCACAATAAGGATTAGTCAGAGCTCTAATGTTACAATAAGGATTAGTCAGAGCTATAATGTTACAATAAGGATTAGTCAGAGCTCTAAGGTTACAATAAGGATTAGTCAGAGCTCTAAGGTTACAATAGGGATTAGTCAGAGCTCTAATGTTACAATAAGGATTAATCCAAGTTCTAATGTCACAATTAGGATTAGTCAGAGCTATAATGTTACAATAAGGATTAGTCAGAGCTATAATGTTACAATAAGGATTAGTCAGGGCTCAAAGGTTACAATAGGGATTAGTCAGAGCTCTAATGTTACAATACGGATTAGTCAGAGCTCTAATGTTACAATAAGGATTAATCCGAGCTCTAATGTCACAATAAGGATTAGTCAGAGCTATAATGTTACAATAAGAATTAATCAGAGCTCTACTGTTGCAATAAGCATTTTGGCAGAACTCTAATGTTACAATAAGGAGTATGTCATAGCTCTGATGCTGGTGAGAGCTTTGTTATTCTGTGAATAGAGACCATGCAGTGTTTTGCACTTTCAAAATGTCTGTACCCATTCTAAGCCAAGGCAGGAGGTAAGACTGAAGCACAGCAACAGCATTCATGCAGAAGATCAATAACATTGCATTACCTCCACAGCGCAGGCCTATGTGACAAAGGTAAATGAAGAGATCCTGTGGTAAAAAAATCAATTACTCATTTTAAAGAGGGAAAATGTAAAAAGCTCTGTAAGGATGTGTTTATGTTGCGGCAGCTCCTCTTGGTGAACCATGTCATTATGATCTGTCAACTTGGTGTCACATTGCCCCACAACGACAGAAATAGACACAGGGAGAGAAAGACACTAATGACACCTATTGCATAATGTCCTCCCTTTTGTTTGACGCCGTTGTGGAACAGTACATCAACATCGTCTCTTGCTCCTAAGAGACAATACCCACACTTGTTAGATTGAGGAACATAACTAAGATTTTATGATAATTAGTACGACCTTTTGGTTAGTGGTCAGATGCTGTAATCGCTGAACTATCCCCAGGGTCTGCCCAGGGATCAGGGTTAAGGACATGGAAGACAGTTGTATGGACATCTGAAAGGACACAATGTGAGCTCAACACAGAGGAATCTGTCAGCGTTCAATATGTCCATGTTTACGTCTTGTGTCCTATACAAGAAGTGTGTAAGATACACTCTCAGAAACCCTGTGCCATGTGAGGACTGCCATGTGAAGACTGCCATGTGAAGACTGCCTTGTGAAGACTGCCATGTGAAGACTGCTATGTGAAGACTGCCATGTGAAGACTGCCATGTGAAGACTGCCATGTGAAGACTGCCATGTGAAGACTGCCATGTGAAGACCGCCATGTGAAGACCGCCATGTGAAGACCGCCATGTGAAGACTGCCACTTTTTTATATGGACAAAACCCATACAGGCCAAATCGCATGTTGAATCAACAAAGCATGAAGTAATACAAACGGTATCGTGCGTTCAAGGCAAGGAAGCACACACGGGGATGTGAATGATGACACATTTCAATTTTCACACCAACACATCCTTACCACCGTTATGCCGCATTTCCTGTAAAATTGTTTTTTTTGTTAATTGCACACATCTGGAGAATTTCTCTTTGGTCACACTCCAAATTTCATTGGTACAGAGGGGGGTGGGGGACCAATTAGGCTCTGCCTCCGTTCTCGGGAGCACAGTGACTGATGTGCTATCAGCTTTTAGGCTCGGGGGCTGATCTGGCAACCTTTTGGTTACTGCTTTGACCCCCGAGCCTCGTGGCACTGTGCCATGTGTCTCCTCAGTGTGTGCACATCTGCCCCCCCCCCCACTTTCAGCATTGCCATGGTTTCGCCGGACCTGCCGGAGCACCGTGAGTCTGTGTTCCCCGGTGGCGGTGGTAATCTGCCGCCGGTCTCCTTTGATCGGGGTCGTCTGGTCCTCTTTGTCCGCGGTGAGGCTGTGGTTCTGCCCCATCTAGCGTAGCGGGTGGTGACCAAGGGTCGGGCCAAGGAGGTCTGTCTCTCCCTGTCTTGTTGCCGCGTGAAGTATTTATCTAATGCTGCCGCCACAGCCGTTCAACTTTACTCACAGATGCCAGGCCCTGAGGGGTGGCAAGTCCTCATCTCCAATTCCACCTGCCGCTGCACATGCTCTACTGGGTACACACGGGGTACACAGAGAGTGAACAGAACTAGTGTCCTAATTTAGGTTGGCGGTGGCGTAATGGGCCGGCTGGAGACCAGGAGGACTAATTGCCCGACAAATTGCCGGGGTTACAGGTTCCAATCGCATCTCTTTCCGTGGAAAATGTCTCTGACTGTAAATATCTAGGACTCTGCTTCCCTCTGTGCTGCAGATGCAAGGCTCTGCTTTAATTGAGGTTATATTGCGAAGTGAAGGCTGAGATAAATGCATTTGACAGCACCAGCATAATGAAAGCGCTGCTTAGCTTTGAGACACATTTTCAATCTTGCTTTCCTTTACCTAGGCCGTCGTTTAAAAAGCAATCATTCTGTCAGAGAAAGGAATGCTTTCATGAACGTCACAACACGTTACTGTTATCTTTGTTTTACTGGTTTATTTATGGTGATACGTACATTACTTGGAAAATACTGATGCTTCCTGTGATTCCCCTGTAAGATACATAGTTTCATAGTAAAACTACATTTATTTTACTCTCCCACTTTGTCCCGTTCACTTGTTTGTCGGAGTGCTTCGAGGAGAATTGTGGAGTTGTCCCTGATCACTGTTTGTTGGAGCATTTCTGGCCCTGTGAACTTAAGTTAGGCGTCACTGCATTAAATACACACTATTCTGTAGTGGAGATCACTGCATTAAATAAACACTATTCTGTATTGGACATCACTGCATTAAATAAACACTATTCTGTAGTGGACATTACTGCATTAAATAAACACTATTCTGTAGTGGACATCACTGCATGAGCTCAGGAACACTTGCGAAAACAACCATGACTGTGAACACAATACGTGGCAGCGTCCCAAAATGCAAGTTTAAACTCTGCAAAGAAGGAACCGTACAGAAGCAACATCCAGAAACGCCAGCGCCTTCTCTGGGTCCAAGTTCTTTTTTGATGGACTGTGGAAAACTGTTGCATGGTCCTGAAAATCTAGATGTTAAATTCATTTTGGGAATCATGTACACTTCATCCTCCATGCTACTGAGAGGGACCATCAGGCTTGTTATCAGCGCGCAATTCAATAGCTAGCATCCGTGATGGTATGGGGGTGCATTAGTGCACATGACATGGGTGACTTGCACTTCTGTGAAGGCACCATAAATGCTGAACAAATACATACAGGTTTTGGAGCAGCATGTGCTGCACTCCAGAAAATCTCTTCTTCAGGGAAGGCCTTGCTTATTTCAGCAGGACAATACCACATTCTGCACATATTACAACAGCATGGCTCTGTAGTTAAAGGGTGCTAAACTGGCCTGCCACCTACTGAAAACAGCAAAAGAGACCTGGAACTGTCTCCACAAATTGGTCTCCTCAGTTCTCAAATGCTTAAAGTGTTGTTAAAAGAAGAGGTGAAGATGCCCGTCTTAACTTTTTTGAAATGTGTTGCTGGCATAATATTCAAAATGGGCATATATTTTTCCAAAAACAATAACATTTCTCAGTTTAAACATTAGCTACAATGTCTTTGTACTATTTTAAAATAAAATAATAAAATAAATCCAGGGATAAATGATTTGCAGATGATTGCATATTGTTCTTAATTGCATTTTACGCAGCGTCTCAGCATTTTTGGAAACAAGGTTGTATAATAAGGGATATATTAGATTGTTAGAATTTCAGCAACGTGCAGCCTACTGCGAAAAGCTGACTGTCAGTTCACAACTTGGAATGGACGAACGGCAGGTGTTTATGTTTAATAAGCACGGCCATGTTGGCGGATGGTAACATGATAAATAAACTAAAACATTAGGAGTTAAGGCCAGATCGATCATACATGAATCAGCATAGAACTTTCTGGCCATTAGATCTGAGGAATGTGTTTCTACTGATGTTGTAACTTTAATCTCTGCACCCTTTTTGTAACCTATGAAAATATTCAGCTCAACTAAATAATAGTCAGTACCCATTTTTAACGAGATACCAGCCAACCACAAGCCCCATTGGCTTTCATCCAGAAACGTCTCTGCACAAATGTTCAAAACCCTAATGAACCTTCCTGTTCTCCTGTTCTTTACAGAGCGACTAAAACACACCCTGGGCCTGTGGTCCATCTGAGCGACAGCCCAAAGGATGAAGGAAAGGTGAGTGGCTGGATGAATACAAAAACAGCTCCTTACCCATTCTGTCTCTCCCCCCTTAGGTTACCATTTCTCATTACTCAATGCCATACCCCCTCTCTGAATCCTACAATATCACTGTAATGTTTCATCTCTGCATCCTACAATATCACTGTACTGTTTCATCTCTGCATCCTACATAATCACTGTACTGTTCCCTCTTTGCATCCTACATAATCACTGTACCGTCCCCTTTCTGAATCCTACATAATCACTGTACCGCCCCCTCTCTGCATCATAAATAATCACAGTACCGTCCCCTCTCTTAATCCTACATAATCACAGTACCGTCCCCTCTCTGAATCCTAAATAATCACAGTACCGTCCCCTCACTGAATCCTACATAATCACAGTACCATCCCCTCTCTGAATCCTACATAATCACAGTACCGTCCCCTCTCTGAATCCTACATAATCACAGTACCGTCCCCTCTCTGAATCCTACATAATCACAGTACCGCCCCCTCTCTGAATCCTACATAATCATAGTACCGTCCACTTCCAGTTTCCCGCCGGCTGGCTTCATAATGAAGCTTGGTCCTGCTTGGTCAATCACTGGAACTGCATAAGAAAACGCTCCCTGGAGATGGAAACCCCTCCCTCTCTCTCTGCTCCACCAGCTGTTCTATGTAGTCAGGCTTGTCATTACCTGTACTGAGCCAATGACCCGACATGGCTTCCAGATGACTCCGTAATGCTTACAGCGCCACAGCTCACGATCAGATCACTGCGTGCCCTCTGGTACATCTTCCGGCAGAGATGGACCTGTGTTTCTATGTGGGCGTGTCTGTCTGTTAGGGATCGGGTCAGACCTTCTGAGAGGGCGTCTGTGGTCAGGGTCGTCTGGCAGGTTGCTGGGGGCTTGGAGACATTATCGGGAATCAATTCACAGCGCAAGACCCGCTTGCACTCTGTATGTGTGTGTGGGTGGGATCAGCTGTTTATGAAAAAGAAAAAGTCCAACACGCTGTCAGAAAAGAACAACACTTTAGAAGGATGAGCAAGGCAGAGAGAGAGGACAGAGCAGAGAGAGGAGAAGATTGTGCGAGAGCGCAAGATGTATACAGAGTATGTGTTTGTTTGTCAGGAAGTGGTTGGCTGTGAGATACCAGACACCTACTGAGAAAGGTTTTGCTGATCATGAAGAGGCATCATTGGAGCTGGCGTGCTTGTTTTTATTGCCTAAAAGCGCGAAGCACTGATAAATGTTATATCGTTGCTAAAATGCCACTGTAATCTTTACAAATAGTAACAAACTATTAGCATACTAAACTGAAGAACAGCAGACAATTAGGGTCAGTTGAGGAACTGGGGTCAGTTGACTTTGCAGGGGGTTCTTAAGCAGCGATAGGTTTTGAGAGCCAACGCATTTGCACAGGTACTCCCTGTGGAGGCGGTTGTGGAGGCAGTTGCAGAGGCGGCTGCTTTCTGGATTGCTGCAGGTTCTGTGGCATTTAATTTCAACAAGACCCCTCGCTGAGCTAATCAACTAATTAACGTGTTCAGTGATTACCAAAACTCAACACACCTGGTTTTCGGCAGCTCTCCCGGGGCTTGGTTTGTTGCAGGGGCAGGTATGCATGCCTGTGCTGTCTCTTCAGGTCATTGACCAGGTTAGCTATACGTTTGTGGGTGTGTGATTCAGGTCCAGCAGCGGTCAAGACTGTTAAAAAAGGGTGCCTGCGGTCATGGTTGCTGTGCAGGTTTCTAGGGGGCGTGGAGACATTGCGGTAATCGACTCACCGCACAGGACATGCTGGCACCATGTGTGTGGGGGTGGGCACAGCTGGTCGTGTCAGAGAAGAAGATCACTTCAGGATGAGCAAGGCAGAGACATTAAGTGTCTGTGTGTGTATGACCGTGTGTCTTTGTGTGTATAGGGAAGTGGTTGGTTGTGATGTAGAGGCCATACCAGGCACAGCTAAAGGTTTTATGTAAGTGAGGACAAATCACATTAGGATCTGGCTTGCTTGGATTTAGTGCCTGAAATGTCAGGCTATGTTTCCCTCCCCAAGAAAAGCACTTAGTTGTTAATTTTTCCATAAAGTTTAACACACACGTTTACCGTTTTCACCGTTGTTTTTCTCTGAGTGAGTCATTAGAGACACAGGTATTAGGAACGTGGCAATATTGATCATAGACATCAAAGTGGATGTGATAGAGACATCAAGGTGGATGTGATGGACACAGTGACCAGGTGGATGTGATGGACACAGTGACCAGGTGGATGTGATGGACACAGTGACCAGGTTGGAGTGATGGACACAGTGACCAGGTGGGAGTGATGGACACAGTGACCTGGTGGATGTGATGGACACAGTGACCAGGTGGGAGTGATGGACACAGTGACCTGTAGTCTTTTATGGTGTTCTGTGTTTCCTAACCTACCATTACGTATGGTAGTCAAACAGGCGGGTGATCAAAGTTTTGTTTGGTACAGGGACATTGGTGGTCTGCTTGAAGCAGACAGTCAGGGAGAGGTTGAATATTGAGGTGAAAACCCCTGTGAGGAATGCCATCCGGCCCTGGTGACTTCCGAAGGTTTATAAGCTTTCCCCGTGGTTAGAGACAGAGTCCAGTCATCCTGGTCCTCAGCAAGCCTCGCAGAAGAAGTGGTGTTGGTGACCTCACACCGTGGATAGAAGGTGTTCAGCTAATCAGGGAGCGATGCAGCAGGACGGGCATCACTGGTTGTTCTCTCTGTTTAGTCTGTGAAATGTGGTCGTTTTTTCACACCTTAGATTTTAGGGAAGTAATTGGTGTCTCCCCTTTAGCTAACACACCTGAAACGTTTCCAGCTAAAATGTTGTGTAATGGAAAACATTGGTTCATGACAGACCTGTGTTAGCATTTATGTTCATTCACATTTGATCACCTGAGAACGGATATTAATTCATTTGTTTTGATTTAATAATTTACATTGCAACCCGAGGAACGTAGTTGGGTTCTGAGTTCCCATCCCTATACTGGCAGACATGACAACAAATTTTACATTAGATGTATAGACAGATATGTAGGTTTGCTGTTGATTCTGTTTATAACTTGGCACCCCATGGAGCTACTTAGCAAATTAATCAGCTCAGTGACTTTTAGGCTCAGTGATTAATCAGCTCAATGATATCAGCTCAGCTGAGTGATATTCAACTGAGTGACTAATCAGCTCAGTGATTAATCACCCTAGTGACTGATCAGCTCTGTGATTAATCACCCCTGTGACTGAACTTGCGGTCCTCTAGGATCAGACGTGGGTGTGTTGTGACTGAAGCAACAGACGTGGGTGTGTGTTGTGACTGAAGCCACAGACGTGGGTGTGTGTTGTGACTGAAGCGACAGACGTGGGTGTGTGTTGTGACTGAAGCGACAGCCGTAGGTGTGTGTTATGACTGAAGCGACAGACGTGGGTGTGTGTTGTGTGAATTCCCCACCTTCCTTTCTTTCACTGCCTTCAAATATGTAATATTTTTACAGTTAAAGGGTATAGATCACAATTAACTTGAACATGATGCAAAGAATGTGGTCACAAAAAAGTACAGCCCGTTATATAAATTGTGAACACAAAGATTTCCCTGCAGAGCCAGGGCTTGTTTCATTGGCAAAAGCCACATGTTAGCTTTTATGTGTTTTAAAGAATGTGGTAAAATATCATTTGTTTAATCTAAATGCTATTTCTAAACAGATGGCATTACCCATCTTTTGTTTTGTTTCCACATTTAAAGTGCTGCCAGTGGGATTTATTGCCCGTAGTGGAATTGAAAGACATCAATAGACATCTTGACAGTATTATAAATGTGTATACATTTTAGTAATTTACGGACAATGATGTTGATAGTACCCTACCATTGGCTTTTTAGGTTTACAGGGATGGATTTTCAACAGCAGAATTTATTTTGCCTACACAGTAAAGAATAAAGATACCAGGTTACTTCAGCTTACTATTGGTTCTCTCTCTGTCTGTCTATCCAATCAGAATGTCTCTCTTGCATTATTTCAATAGTCTATCCTGGGCTGTGTGCGTATTGAATGTATTATACGGTAAATAGGGAACAGGGCCTTTGGCACCTGTTGATATGGTGTTTGTTCCGTCTTGTGGATCCAGATTTGGATTTTGGTTTTCCTTTTGATGGGGCTGAAACCCCTTCTTCCCTCTTGAACCGTTCAGCTGTCTCTTTGCCCTCTCTCTCTTTATCTCCCTCTCTCCGTTGGGTGTTTGTTGTCTTTATCTCTGGCTACGTGACAGTGTTGTGATTTCCCTCTACCCAACCGTGCTGCTACCAATCCATCTCATCCCTCCTATCTGTGTCCCTGTGTATTCCTCCGCACCTCATGTATGCTACTCATTAATCCCGAACTGCTGAGCCAATGGATTGTGGATTTTTGCTGACAAAGGCCACGCGTCTCTTACTTCCTCTCAAACTCTCTGTGTACTTTCCGTGTTCTTCTTCTTTATCTCTTTTTGTGAAGTATCTATTTCTCCCTCTTTCATTCTTTGTTTCACTTTCTCTCTCTTTTCCTTCCAGTCTATGACTTTCATTCTTTCTCTCTCTCTTACATTCTTCCTTTTTCTCTCTCTCTCTCGCTCCTACATTCTCCCTTGCTCTTTCTCACTCTCAACATTATCTGTCTTTTCACAAATTAACCCTATGATGTATCCCACTCCTTCTCCTCCTCAACGTAAATCCTCAGTGTTTCACACGGAGAAACAAAGGGGTCGAGGGAGATGATTGTTTGGGAGATTAGTGTTACTATGTAGGGTGAATTTGATCTCGCCCAATCCTACTAACCACACCTGAATGAGGAACAACCCCAGGCCACCAGGGACCACTACATCTGGATATTATATCACTAGGCTCCACATTAGCTGTCTTCAAAAAGAAGGTACTCTTCCTTGGTCCACACAAGACAAGTAAGAGATAAGACGTGGGAGTAAAGAGATGGAGGGTTGAAGGAGAGTAAAGAAAGAGATGTGGGGGATGAAGAAGGAAAGCAAAGAAAGAGATGGAGGGATGAAGAGTAAAGAAAGAGATGGAGGGATGAAGGAGAGTAAAGAAAGAGATTGAGGGATGAAGGAGAGTAAAGAAAGAGATGGAGGGGTGAAGGAGAGTTAAGAAATAAATGGAGGGGTGAAGAAGGAGAGTAAATAAAGAGATGGAGGGATGAAGTAGAGTAAACAAAGAGATGGGGGGATGAAGAAGGAGAGTAAATAAAGAAATGGGTGGATGAAGAGGGAGAGAAAATAAAGAGATGGAGGCCAGATGGAGGGATAAAAAGGGACAGACAAGATGTAAGAATATTTATTTCAATGTTCAGTGATTGAATCCTCCGTTTTCTCTTCACCCTTCTCTCACCCAACCCACCTCCTTTCCTTGACCCACCTCCTTTCCTTGACCAAACTTCTGTCCCCGACCCACCTCCTCTCTTCGACCCACCTCCTTCCCAACCCACCACCTCTCCCTAACTCACCTCCTCTTCCCCCCGACCCACCTCCTCTCCCTGACCGGTCTCATCCCCACCCTGTCTCCATCAGTTGCTGATAGGGTTTGAGAGCGGAACAGTGGTACAGTGGGACCTCCGAGCAAAGAAGGTCGACTTCAGAATCTACTACGATGAAGTGAGTCACAACCTTTCTGTCTTTCTCTCTTGTTCTCTCTCCCTCTCTTTTTCTGACTGGTATAATGTTAACAGGTGTTTCCAACTTCTTAAGAGTTCTGTAATAAATACTGTATCTCTGTTTGTGTTTGAGGCTTTAAGAAACAAGATAAATGGAGCATTGTAAAGATAAGTACTTAAGGAAAACCTGCTCCAATGAAGAACATTTTAAATAGATCTGAAACTGGTAGAGACGTTTACCTTTCAGTTTGACCACTAGTGAAAGCACAAATCCAAATATACAGGAGATTGATTGAGGAATAAAAAGGTAAATGCCCTTCAGTGACCTGGTGAGAGCCAACCTAAATCCTATCAAACATGTGTGACGTAACATAAAGATAGTTGTTCATCTACACCCCACAAGAAACTTGACAGGTCTTGAACCTTTTTGTAAAGAAACATTTCCAGGGATTGCCAAACATGGATGTCCCCCTGAGGAGGGATCTTATAAACAAACGTGGTGGAAGAGGGAAAATGCATGTGACACATCTCGTTTGGACAAAAACATTTGTCAAATTGTTGATCAATTGTGTTAGTATAAAATAATATAGCGTTGTAATCACTTATTAATTTGCATAGAAGGGAAAGCCACGTTTCTCCTCCAACTTCCCAAACAGTGTGACAGTGGAAGGGATCGGCCACTGCATCCGTGTTCTTCCATCGGGATCAGTGTGTGGATGCAGCTAATTACCCAGAGATACGCAGTGCCATCTCCAGTGCCTCTCCATCAAAGACGTTGCACAGCGCGGCAGCCCAGACAAAAGCCCGGAGCGCGTTGGACAAAGGAGCTCTCGCCTTGCCGTGATTCATAATTCGTTGCGTGGCGCTCGGAGGCGAGGTCGGGGGAAGAGGGGAATGGGCGGATAAATGGCGGAGTTCTGAACGCCGGTTCGTCACGCACCGCTCAGGGCCGACGCGCATCACAAAGGACGCAGATGCGTCAGCGTTCGCTTCAGATTCCCCCTGTTTCTTTCACTCGCTCGCTGGGAATGAAAGCAAACCCCCATTTCAAAGGCTTAGAGATGAGCTCGCCTCCAACACATCTAGTTTTTAATTAGTGCATTTCCGATTGACTTGGATTCCACTCAAGCCGTTCCTGACTAATTTCACAGGCAATGTTAAAGACTTCCACTAAAAACATCAAAAACGTGTCTCAACAGAAAGCAGACTTTAGTTCATATTAATTTTAATGAATACAATAAACACCTTTCATCAAACATCAAATAACTAATGTTCCTCTGAGGTGTTTTATCATTATGTTTGTGTGTGTTTGCATGTGTGTGTGTGTGTGTGTAAAGCAGCAACATCATATTCAAAGATGCTCCTGAGCCAAACCAACTGGAGTATTGATTTCTCCCACATAATTAAGGGAATGTTTCACGCACGTCTGTATTTTCTAAACCCGTTCACATACAGGAGTTACGAAAGTAACCATGGTTTCATTTCTTCTATTTCCCGACCCCTCCACTTTTCACCCCGGCTATCCGTGTGTAGTGGTATTGATCCAGCTCACAGCTCTAATCAGCGCTGAGCTGGTCATGCCTCATTCATCACCAGGGCACTTCAGGAGTGGCAGCGTTTTAGGTTGATGTCGCTAGGGGCCGGTTCCACGTTCCGAAGGGCCTTCTGGGATTGGGTGTCTTTATTTCTCTCTGTCACTCTTCGTGTCTACCCATCTCTCTCCCTCCCTTTGTCTCCCCCCCGTCCAGGCTATCCATTCTGTGAGCTGGCACCACGAGGGGAAGCAGTTCATGTGCAGCCACTCGGACGGCAGCCTGACAGTGTGGAACCTGAGGAACACAACCAGGCCCATCCAGGTCACCTACCCGCACGGTGAGGCCCGTTCTCACCATGACCCCTGAACCAAGCTTCCAGCCAACCCTCTATTTCTGGTGCGGTTGGCACAGCATGCGTGCCATCGCAGCAAGTCTGTTCCTAATAGGTAATCACGTAATGTACAAAGGTAAGGAATACTGTACGTTCATTTTCAGAAATATTACTACCCGTGTTACTGACCTCCGTGAGCCAATATGTGATTTGGGTGGAAAACGATAAACAAGAAATGTATCTGATGTGTGGAGCGTATGTTCATACTTCAAACTTTGCTACAAGTGAGCTGAATATGCAAAAAGCTTGTTGAGCCATTTGCAGTTTAGTCATTTAGAGTCCATCCCGGACATCTTACGGGAGGAATTAGAGTTTAGTGTCTTGCTCAAGGGCACAACGACAGGTTTGTTTTTCCTTAACCCTGCCGGCTCAGGAGTTACAACCAGCCACCCTATTTTACCTGGTTGTCTTACTTGTTGAGTGAAGTAGCAATTATGTTTCCTTCAAACCACAGCCGTCCTTTCTCATCACACACTGCTGAAGCCAGATTGCTGCTTTAAGTACAAGTTGTTTAGCGTGTACATTTAATCCTATGCACCGACACAAACATCACATTTTTCCCTCTAATGTTTGGACATCTTCCAAACCATTGTACTCCAACACGTTGACGCACACTATTCCCCGAGATAAAGAGATAGGTGCGGGAGAGACATATTTTGGTGCAGTGTGCGGACATCGTGTAAATCAATTGACGTGTTCGTCACAGAAAGTGCGCTCGAGCATTCTTGGCAATATGCAGTCATCAGTAACAAGAGACCAGATCATTTTGGGAACACACCGTTAGAGAAAGGTGCGTGAAGGTGAGTTAAACCTGTACCACGCTAGGATGGGGGGGGTTGGGTTGTAGGGGTTCATGTGCTGTTTGCAAGGAAGAACTGGGAACCAAGAAATTGGCCCCGGGCATTGGCCAAAAACCACCCATTGCCCCAATCACCCACCGCTCACATACCCCCCTGCAGTAACTTCTAGAATAATTAAACATGGCGTAGTCGTATGGTGTCACTACTACTAACCTAAGTAGTTGAAAGGACTGGATAGCCTTATTCCGTCCAAGCAGTGGTCAGTGGTAACCGCTAAGTCACACAGTAGTTTAAAGCACTGAAATAAAAAAACATACAGTGTATTCTGGCTACCTCATTTGGAGGAACGTTTTCTCAGCAGCTCACGTTTGGTACCCTGGCCCTTTTTAAACTTTGTTTGTTTTGTAAATCAAATTACAATTTTCATGTCAGTGTGTGTGTGTGTATGTGGTGTGTGTGTGTGTGTGTATATGGTGGGGACTGGGCCAGGGGTGGGGCTGGCTGTGAGATCCCACCTTGGGAGGAATGGACCAATGAACTTGGGTCGGGTTACTCTCCTTATTATTATTATTATTATTTACTCTTAACCCTTCGTGTCATTGTCAACCTACAATTTGACCGGCCCGTCAGGAATTCTGCCGGTGCTCCTATGGGCCAGTCCGCCGCTGTGTCGGACTGTCCTATTGTTGATAGGGCATTCCAGGAGGTGACACACATCGGCAACAACAATGGAAATGCAATAAATATGCAACTGGCTGTTGCTGTTGTTGGGGAGGTGAAGTAAAACATGAAACAGGGCCCGGAATGTGTGGAAAAACCATTCAAAGTGCAAGGGGAGAAACCGCTTTGAAATAAACCAGAGAAAAGATGGAAGAAATGCTTTAATATGATGGAATCAGATTACTAGCCTTGAAGATGATGATGTTTCCATGGTCATTGAGAGCTGTGGAAATTGGGTCCAAGATGGAAGGAATAAATAATAAAAAACAAACCACTGCCCAAAAAAGTGCACATTGCCTGAGATAAGAATATGTGGATTATAAAGACAGACACACGAGCCAAAGGTAATCTAATAACAATGGGAGAGTGCAAAGCACTGATCACAATGCACCTGTTGAAAAGAAAAATTTTGGGCTCAGAAATGTGGACTCAAGTGTGATTAAAATGCCGTTTTTGGTCCTTGACTAAGCTTAATCTTTCGCTGACTATTTGGCATCCTGTCTATATCTAACTGAAGAGAAACCGTAGCCGATCTATTAATGAGATGTGATGAGGAACACGTTTGGCAGTTTTGTTCAGGTGGACGAGGTGGGTGAATGGCGGAGCATACATGCTTGAAATACAAACGTGTTCCATTACTGTGAGACTTGATTGGCATTTTGTTTTTTCTCAAGATGTTTCTATGCAACAGATGCATGTTACTGGTTTTAAGAAATTGAGCTTTTATTTGGGGAGTACGGAAAGACTCGTTCAGATAACTTGAAGGTTTCCGGTTTCCGCCCGAGGAACAAGTGTCCTCTGTTCAGGTGTCTGCTGAATACCGTCTGATTGGCTCTGATTGCGACGAGGAAAACCTCCGTCTCCAGCATGTCCTGGGCTCCTCTGGGCTGTGATAGAGTGATGCGTGGGGGAGGCACAGTTTGACCCTGCAACCTCCCTAATGGAAGAGGCCTCTGGCAGAGTCTCTCCAGTCTGAGCTGAGACACAGAGAGGACCGCTCTGGGGATGACTAATGCAGCTGGGGCCGGTGGCGAAGGCATGGTTAAAGGTGTGTCTGTGTGTGTGTCTGTGTGGGGATGGAGTCCTCATATAAACAGTTAAACAAGGACAATTTAACCCTATACTGGTTCCCATGTGTCAATAAAGGCTATTTTGGCTTAGGGGTAAGGTTTTCGTTCAAAGATAAAAGTCGGGGTTTGGATTCGGGCCCTGCCGTGCCTGTTTTGCTGGTAGTTTTCTGGTAAGGTGTGGGAGGGTTTGTTGACTGATGAGTGTTGTAGGATGAGTGTTGTTTTTATAAGATAACTATGTCAAAAGGCTTTTCAACTCCGCTCATGCTGGGCTCAAGCCTTTTTGTGTCTTTCTTTCACTACTTAATAACGTATGCCCTATTAGTGCTCTTGAATACCAGGCAATTTGAGTCTTATTTGAGATGGTAAAAGGAATTCAACTTGATTCGAAACTCAGATATGGTGCCTTATACAACTTGAGAACGAGTACACCTCGAACCAAGTAATGTCCACGTCTCTCCTGACCGCATTAACAAGATCAAAAATATATATATTATCAATATTACCGTATTTTTTGCACTATAGGGCGCACTTAAAAGCCTTTAATTTTCTCAAAAAACGACAGTGCGCCTTATAATCCGAAGCGCTTTATATATGGATTAATTCTGGTTTTGCTTACTGACCTCTAAGCGATTTTGTGTGTTACAAGGCGCTCACGCCACTAAGTCAAAATGTTCTTGTACGACTTTGGTAAACTACAAAGCCGCATCGCTTGCAGCATTACGGCTACCGTAGCCAGGAGCAGCGTGGAGTAATACATACTGTGCTGTGTGTGTTTTACGTGTTATAACTGAACAATTTTGAGAGTTTTTGCGACAACGCTAACATTTGATTTAGCGGTAGCAGACTGTGTTTTTTACGTGTTACAACTGAACAAGGTTGGTAGTTATTGTGAATACGCTCGTTATTGTGATTGCGTTTAATAAAGTTTGACTGACTGACTGATTTATCTGACTGGTTTTTTTTCCGCTTAATGCGCCTTATAGTCCGGTGCGCTTTATATATTAAAAAAGATCGAAAATAGACCATTCATTGACAGTGCGCCTTATAATCTAGTGCGCCCTACTGTGCAAAAAATACGGTATTTATTTTACTGCACTCTACTCGCAAGCCCGCTCATCACGGTTGTTTAAATTAGAGGATGGAAATTAGAAACAGCCAGATGCATATATGGGGAAATAACAAAAACTATTGAGCAACAACATGTTGAAATGGCTGCCGAGGTTCATTGAAACAAATCTAGTTGCACATATTTATTTTATGTTGTTTTACAGATTGAGAAAGAAGGGGAAAAAAATGATTAGCTCACTTTTGAAACCATCTGTACTTAACATGCCTCTGTGCCGGCCTGCTACAGGAAAGATACTGAAGGATGGGAGGAAAGAGTCGTGCAAGCCCATCCTCAAGGTGGAATACAAGACATCTAGGAACAGGTAAATAAGGTATTTTATTCATTTGCTGAAAAAGCTATGGTTCGTATTCAAACCCTCACTGCAGCAACACACACCTATAAAACTGGACCGCACTAAGCCACCTGTGACCAGTCCAGTGATATTATACTGAACCTCGTGCTGTCCAGAGCCGTCTCCTTGCGTTGCAAATGCCTTCGCCAGGATCCTTATGTTCCTGCTTTCGCCAGAAAAATGTGTTTAGCACATGTTGCTGGATTTCTAGTATTTGTTTTCAGTAGTTCACAATGAGATACACCAGAGGTGGACTTTAGCCTTCACACCCATGGGTGCAAGGCGTTGCCGGAATACTCTTATTGCGTGTGTTTTACTCTCGTGGAACCAGGGTTATGGTCGTAAACTCAAGCTACTCGTAAACTCTATGCTTGAAAGTGGAACTATATTAAAGTTCTCCTGAAGAAATAGCAATCGGTGACTCAGGCCTATCACATCAGAAAATAATTAAAAACCTCTAAAGAAGTTTTTCTTTTATCCAGACATGGGAATGAGCGAATGCTCTGAAGCACAATTCCTCTGATTTGAGGCTCTTTGTTGTCTGTTTTCCATGTATGATTGTTCCTTATTATCTTCTCCTTTTCTTCCCTTTAATGGTTTGTGAATTACTATTGAGGCTTGTAATCATATATTTCTGGTTGTGTGGAGATGAATATAAAAGGGCCCTCACGAAGAGCGAGAGAAGCGCATGTCAGTCAACGACTCAGCCAGAGACACCCACATTGACTGAGTGTCTCGGTGTGACCACGCTTTGTAATGCTGAGGGGAAAATTACATGCTTAGTTGGCAACAACCAGGAATCACAGAACGGATTTAATGGAGGAACATTTCCCGGCAAATTGCGAACCAAACTGAGTTGACTATCCGTGGTTTTAAAAAGGGTTGGAGGATTCAGCTAAAGTTGTGGTCTTGAGCTAATGCCCAATTTACTCTCGCTCACGGAATGTTCCAGAATGCACCGCGTTTCTGTTCACATTGTGCCATGTCAAGCAACACTGTATCTTGACGTGACAATGCTGCAACCTCCACATTTCAAATGCTCATTGGTGGAGCCACACATGCCGCAAAATGGCACTGGCACGATCAAGCGTATGCAGTCGTGCCTTGTATAAGTTCTGGCTTTGGCGTGGGTAAAGCACCCGTTCAGCACCGTCCTGTGCCAGTCCTGAAGGCCACGTGTGTTCTCACAGCAGTGAGCCCTTCATCATCTTCTCGGGAGGTCTGTCCTATGACAAGGCAGGCGGCCGGAGGCCAACCCTGACCATCATGCACGGCAAGGCCATCACTGTCCTGGAGATGGACCACCCCATCGTAGAGTTCCTGGTGCTCTGTGACACGCCGTACTCCAACGGTGAGTCAAGGGGTGCGGGCGAAGGGACCTACAGGCTTTTTTCTCCTCTACCTTTACCTCTCTCTACCTCTCCCTAACTCTCTAAAATCTGTATCTCTCTCTCTCTTCCTTTCCCCCTTCTCCCTACCTCTCTCTACCATTTTCCCTACCTTTTTCTCTCCCTCTCTCCCTACCGCTCTACCTCACTCACTATCTCATTCTACACATCTACCTCCCCCTCCCTCTCTCTACCTTTATCTCCATCTACCACTCTAACTATTTCTCCTGTCTTCCTCTCTATCTACAATCAGGTGAGAAATCAAGCACATACCTGGAAACCTGTCACTCTTTTCTTTTACATATTTGGATGGAACAATATTTGAGCTAAATTCCAACATCAGTAATTGACAATGGTAACCCATTTTAACAAATCACACCAAACAACTTTAAAACCAATTATGCAATTTTAAATTAATAGAAATCCAAACATTACATTAACATAAAATGGCTGATATTAGAATGAGGTGCCTCAAGGCAGATGAACAGAAAAACCAAACCAACTGTAATGAATGGAGGTTAATGGCCTGGCCAACAGGCCATCAAGGAGAGTCAGCCCATCATTTGTATGTGAAAAATATTGAGGCAATGTGAGGCCATCTGACACTCTTCCTCTCTCTCTCCCTCACCTCCTCTTTAACCCTAGCTCTCTCTCTCCTACCCTCTTCCTCTCTCTCACTCACTCACCTTCTCTCTCACACCCTCTCTCACCCTTCCTCCCTCCCTCTTTAACCCTAGCTCTCTCTCTCTCACCTTCTCCCAGTTTTGTTTCCCTCTTCACATTTATCATTCTTCATGATAATGGGTATAAGAGCAGTCCGGGTTGTGATGGTAATAACAGCCTCTCTGAGATCTTAAATGACACACACACACCCCTCTGTCACACTGTTACCCCTGGAATTATGTTGTTATACCGTATAGAATTAAACTTGATTGTATTGAATTATAACTAGCCTACTGAACATGTATATTCCATTCTCTCTCTTTTAAAAGTATTATGGCTTGCGTGTGTATGTGTGTGTGTGTGTGTGGTCTACAGAGGTCCAGGATCCCTATGCAGTGGTTGTGCTCTTAGAAAAGGACTTCATTGTGGTGGATCTAACACAGAGCAAGTATGTGTTTTACTCACACACACACACACACACACCAGCAGTAAGGTGTCCTGCTGTGAACCAGAGGGGACCAGACTGTCACCTCCTATTGTGACTGGATATGACTCCACTTTCTCCTAGCCGTCTAAGTGTCAACACCAGAGACCTGTTGGACATGACTAGAAAAGATTACACCACATCACAGCCAGAACAGGCCGGCATAGTTTCCAGGGATTATAACAGAGATGCACTGGATATGTACATCAACTCACTGTACAGCCCAGGTGCTCAGCCTCAGGGCCTCAGGACAGGAAGTACTACTGGTTGTCATTTTAGAAATCTGTATCAGGAATTTCATACTATACCACCAAACTATTCTACACAA
>JACXGK010008747.1:0-21580 GCA_016801125.1 Novumbra hubbsi | reverse complement strand
CTCCATCCCAATAAATCATTAATGGGTCCAGTAAACAGTTAGTTAGATGCATGAACATCGGTGATATCATCCCAATATAACATTAGGTCCAGTAAACAGTTAGTTAGAGGCATGAACATCGGTGATATCATCCCAATATAACATTAGGTCCAGTAAACAGTTAGTTAGAGGCATGAACATCGGTGATATCATCCCAATAAAACAATAGGTCCAGTAAACAGTTAGTTAGAGGCATGAACATCGGTGATATCATCCCAATATAACAATAGGTCCAGTAAACACTGTTAGAGACATGCACATTGATTCTATTGTCCCAGTATGACTGCCCGATTTCCCTCCCCCCACCCCAAATGTATGAAAAGTCACCTTACCGAATGAGCACTTACGTTCAAGTGGTCCTGTCTCTGGTTCTTACGGATCTTCTCCAGAATGGCCAGGTTCTCCTTCTCAATGCCATCATCTTCAGACTTCTTCCCATCCACTGGTTCTTCCTCTTTCATCTCATAGTGGTCTAGGTCTTCTATGTCCTGCTGGTGCAATGACATAAGAGCCTTAGAAGTTATGTTTTTCTCTGGGATATGAGAAAAACAGTACGAAAACCCCTTAAAACGTATAAATGCTTGTGATTGGCATTGTGACTAGTTTGTTAATGTCAACCTCTAGTATGGCTCATCGTATATCTGTAGCGTAAGACACTGTAAGGGAAATAAAAGGGAAAAAGAATTAGGACCTCTCCCATTTCTTCTTCTTCCTCTTCCTCCGAAGTGACCTCGTCTGTGACCCCATGCTAAAGAAACAAAAGATAAGATCAGTGCCATTCCTAACAGTACACTCAGTTACACTTATTGATTTGGCAAATTGTTTAGGACTGCATTTTAGTAACAAACACCAGATTAATCCAAAGACATCTGAAAAAAGGTTTTAAAAATAGAGCTAACCCTATTTAGTTCACTGAACTCTGCTGTTAAGTGGTCTCCACAATCATACATGGACAAATAACTGTCATAATTTTTTTTAATACATATTGAAGAAAATAGCCTGTTTTCAAGGCATTAGCCTTGGGACACTTAACGCCTATAGCAATACATTTTTAAACCTAAACCCGTGCTTGTTTTTCAGTGTTATAAGAAATGTTCTAGATGACTCTGTTTCATCCGATTGCTGTTGTGTTTGTATTCAGAAGTTGTCATGCCGCATCCTACATCATTCTCATTCAATATGGTAATTGTATTCTAACGCGTTAAACCAGTAAGCTATACATTTATAAAAATAAAAAAAAGAGGCAAGGCCATGTTTCATGTTTGCTCTAGGTGCACCACTATTGTACACGGCCGGATGTAGCTTTATTGAGACGATATCTCCAACAACAATTGGTGTCAATCATAACTGATGTTTCATGCATCCATTTAAACTACCCGCCTATGAAAGTGGCAAACTTAGAGAAGGCATTTGAACAAGATGCTATATTTTGCTATATGCTATATTTTGAGGTTAGTGTAATGGCCTGGAAGAGAAGACAGCAGCCACACCCAATGAGCCCAGTAGTCTTCAACAGAAACCAAATCCACAGATTGAGAGGACCTTACCTTCCGGTCTTGTCCTACCGGGCCGGCGGGCAGGGGCTGGTCCAGCATCTCCACATCGGGGTGCTGGGGGAGGTTGTAGAGCCGACACAGGTCACAGATGAGTCGCTTCAGCTGTTGCAGGAGCTGGGAGAGATAGAGGCAACACCAGCTAGAGTTATGGAGGACAGTCAGGCAAGGAGCAGAAATAACGAGACACAAACATTTAAATAATAAAACACAAAAATGTTCCAGCTGCCTTCACCAGCTGGAATGCAAATACACACAATGAAAGGTACCGTTTCAGTCAAGTGTGGGGCGAGTGTCACTTCTTAGTCATGTAACACAACCAGTTATGACGAGGCTACAGAAGAGACACAAAGAAAATGAATGCAGCTAGCAACAGAAGATAAACCACATTCAGCAGCTTGGCACAACATAGGTGACCTCCAGAGTGATCTCCACATTCACATGAAAAAGATTCTTCAGCCTGGGGACCATTTGACTCACGGCAAAACACTCAAATTGCTCTGGTTCCTAATAACCATAGAGCAATATTTAGTCATAGACTCAAGACTCTGGTTATGGAAAAAAAAGTTGACTTGGATACTTTGATAGAAATGTCAGATAACAGCTTGGAAAAGAGGAGACCTGCCAAGAATCGAGTGCAGTCCTGAACTCAATCAGCCTTCCCTTTCACACCAGTATGAACGTGCCTGGCTGTCAGTTCCCTCTCGAATCGCCCAACAACAAAACATATGTTTAATTACTCATTGGTAGGGATGTGATGACAGAATGCTTATTCGGTTTTGCATAAACTAGGACTTAATCACTATTGTCATATAGATAGATTAGCCTTATTGCCAGTTGCTATATGCTAAACATCATTTGAAATCATTGGCTAAGCATCTCAACAAATACTGTCTAATAAATACAGTCACAAATGAGTCTACATATTTGAACCTTTCTTCCAAGGCATTTCTATAATAGATAAAAAGGCTTAAAAGGGGAGTCAAAAAATGATTTAGCACCACAATTATCGAGCTGCTTTTCATAGAGCTTGGCTCGGCAGGACAGATCTGCATGAACATAACACAGAGGATACCCCTGCTGAGAGAGCCTGGCCCATTCATTCTTTAACCTGGCAGTAGGCTAGCGGGGCAAAGCAGTGCACCCTATACCCCTCCCATCCAACTCCCATCCAAGACCCTTTACCAATAACTTCAGGACAGCCATGAGTACCAGCATTATCCAGGCCGTAATAAAACTACCACGCAGAATAGACCAAAGTAACTTAAACGTTAAACAGGGTTGTGGTTATAATTGAATTGTTATGCTAGGCACAGCTACATTGACAGATGGTGACACTCGCTCATCTGTGCACTAGTCTACAATGGTGAAAAAAAACACAGGGCTTGACTGAAGTGTAGGAACATTTGACTTGTAGGTCATCAAGTCCTCTATCTTTCTGAATCACCAGGGCCGGCAGTCCAATAAGGAATGGCAACACAAATGGCTACAAGAATTACCATTTATATCCAGACAAGGAACTCAGTCTTTCCCTGTCTTGAAAATACACAAAGAACATTAACAATCAACGTGATTTATTCTGTTCATTTCTACAAACAATCTTCAAAAGACCAACAAGCACATTTTGTTTTTCAATGCATTGCTTCAGCATAGAACATTTGACATTGTGGGAATAAAATAACGATTAGTAGGGAAAAAGTGTTCACTGACTCATTCTCAGCAGTTTATAACATTGTCCAGGCCAATTTCATAGTGTATCAGTAGTAGCTTGCATTATACTCTTGCCGTCTTAGTTCAGTTAGTAGGCCAAGCGGTCATTAGCAGTACACCAGTTCATTAATCTAAATGCAGAAGATGCCTTTCAAAAACAAATACTGGCTTTCCTTCTATCTAACCCAAAATAGGCTCAAAGCGAGGTGAAACAACTGCACAACCCAGTCATAGTCAGTGAGGTAGCCACCTCATGGTGAATGTGCTAAATACTTTTAAACTAATCCAGAAGTAGCACATTCCTAATGAAATAAGCTACATGTTCATGAGCAGCTCCCCACCGCCCACTGTTCGAAGGCCTAGTCAATATCGGTGGACTGAAATCTTACCAGGGTGCTGCCTTTTCTGACCTCCTCCAGACGCTCCAACACTTGGGTCAGACTTGGGTCATCAGACTCCACGAACCAGATTGGAGGTGTGGAGGGATAAGACTCCTATAACGCACAGGGTTCAAGGGCGATGAAAAACAGGAAAACAGTCACCGTTACAAGCCTGAAAAATGTGATAACATTGTTTGCAACAATAACATAGAAAATAAACTGGATGTTTGTTACGTGATGGTAGTCATTACACATGCCTTGTTTAAACTCATTAGCACTGATACTGAATCAAATCAGTATGCTTGTGAAACAATTGGGAATTGGACAATACAAACTAGCAGCATCCACCCAAAACAAATGTACTAGAGTTAAGCATCTTCGTTGTTTCGGTAATTGATTAACATTTGACTTTGAAAACCCCTTGATTACATTTAATTTGTTGTCACATTTTGTTGGAGTGTTCCATCATGGTTTGTACTGTTTTTACTGACTGCAATACTGAGGTAACAAAAAACGTGAACCACTGAGCTGGCAGACAAAAGTGATACTTTCACTTTTGAATCCTGATGCCATCAAGCCATTTCCTTATATCTTGCATTTCCCTGAACCAGAACCTGAGCACAGAGGGGAGGATTTTAATGACCAGTTCTCTTCTTGCAAACAGGATCCTTGAATTTAAATGACCTCTATTAGCCAGTTGTGCAATTTAGTTATATAGGAGATGGGAATAATGGCCCAATTGAAAGCTGAGGATAACTGGCCAAGATGATAAGGACCAAATGGGACAAGCAGCAGGGAGAACGGAGGTAACACCCTTGTACTTAAAATAAGGGCCATGGGATCTTTAGAGACCAGAGGGAGTCAGGACAATGTTTTATCATCACATCTGAAACCTGGAATCCTATACAGGGCAATGCCAACTTGACCACTCTGAGGCATTGGGATCTGATGTTAAGGCCCAAGGGAAGCAAACCAACAGCATATTGAGCAGAATACGGTCTCCCATCCAAGGACTGACCCTGCTTTGCTAACAGGTCGCCTATATGACAGTGTTCAATAAGAATAGGGCCAGCAAATGAAGACCAATAGAAGTATTATAGTGAGTTCAGAAACCTGAATAAATCCCCTTGCATCTCTAGTAGAACTCCGAAACAAAATCAGAATCCAACACGTGACCTTGGTCACGCAAGTATGCAATTACTGTACAACTCACAAAACTTTAACTATAGCTAACTTTGACAATAAAACTAACTTTTCCTCTCCACCAAAGTTAGCCAATGCGGAAGTGTGGCTAAATTCGTTAGCAGTTTTCATCAGTGACGCAGAGACCATGCCTACCCTAGCGTAATGTAATCGTTTTCAGAATAACATTATTGATTTATATGGCTAGTGGCATTTTAGGGTCTTCTTGTTTAGGTAGCGGTCGAAGTAATTTTCTAGTAAGTGCTGTCAAAGAGTTTGATAAGTTACTACAGAATGTTGTTCGAACACACTAGCAAATATGCAAACATTGCAAGAAAGTGACAACATTGCATAGTTATCTAATACTAACGTACGGTGTCAGCACTGCTACGGCAAACTAGAACATTGATGATTCCAGCTTCCAAACATATGGCTGCGTACAGTAGTGACCGGCTAAGCTAAATTCAGTAAAAATCTAGTTACCTGATGGTCCACCCGACTACCCTTGCCCCATGTTCCGAGAAATTCTAACGTGCGGTTCTAAATGACGAGTTGTTACCTACAGTACAGTGGTAGCCAAACAGCTACGTCGCATAGTTCAACTGCTTACCGTAATGTTGCAATGAATAATCAACAGTTTTTCTCCCGTCACGTTAAATTGACAGCTTAGTTCATCCGGCTTCCAGTCAATGATTCTAAAGCGTTCGTGGTTTGGATCAAAAATGGACTCCAGAAACTTCAGTTCGGCCTTCAGCCCCGAAACCGACATCTTCCACGCATCTCCGGCTGAGTCGCTGGGGAGGGTGATGTCCGGACTTGCCAACAACTGCAATTCCGCAGTCGAATCCAAATCAAGCAGAGTAAGTGGCAACAAAGGGTAAATACCTAGTATCGCAAAAACAACGCTGTCTGAATGTCACTGAGCCTTCAATGCAGGATAACTTAGCTAGCTAACATGTAAGGTATAGAAAACAGCTAGCTAACGTTAGCACCACCACTAGCTCAATAACAACGCCTTGATTGCTCGTTCGCTGTCTTTCAGTCTATTGTTGTTTCCGTCTATAGCTTTCATAACATGAGAAATTCAAGAGCATAGCAGGTTTAGTTGTGTGCCTACAATTCCTTCAATTTGTTGCGTTAGATATGCGTTTCGCGTGCCAATAAACAGATGATGCCCACAGAATTTAAACCCGACTCGGGCACTGACTACGTCGTTGATCCCCGGCGTTCAATGGTGGTTTCTCTTCTGGGGTTTAAAGATGGCGTTTCCCGAACCCTCAGAATCCAGCGCGTGCTCAGTTTGAGATTAGAACCCCCAAAACAATTACGTATGTATATAAATATATATATGGGTTATTCTCTAACTACTCCATCTTTCACGTTCCTCTGGAAAAGTTTCAAAAGAATTCAATAAAAATCAATGTTTCAAATTTTTTTTTTCAGGACACTAAGACAATTCACATTTATTTTCATTAGATCAAACATTTTTATAAATGTGTTTTGGTGACTTTATTCTGCTGTTTTGTAATGAAAACACCACTGTCCCCAGTTCTGTTGTAAATTCCACCACACTTAGAAATTAACTGCACAATTCATTTTTATTAAAGGTTGATAGCTTGGTGACCATAGAAACAGCTTGGAAAAGTTGAACACAGAGTGACATTGGAGGTACATTTTTGTGGAGGATTCTGAAATGGAGACAATTAAAGGTAAATATAGAGTACGTTTATTTTGCGTAATTTCCAAACATTCTCAATAATTGTCAAGGAAATGTGAAATAAATGTGTTTTTTTATATAGTATATTTTGTGAAATGATATGGCTAGTTCCAAAACTGGTATTCTCATTGCTAGTTTGCTTGTTAGCTGGTGGGAAGACTGAGAAAATATAATTTCCACCATGATGTTTTCCATCACATTATGTATATAAATAAAATGATGAAGTATAACAATATATACAAATAAATTAACTAGTGTTTAAAACATTTATATGGTGTGCTACAATGCATTTAAAACTGGATTATGCAATTACATTTTTAATAAAAATAAAAAAAAGAACAGAAAATGTGATTTTCCAAATGAATTTCAGTGCAACCATAGTTAAATATTCCTCCTGCACAAATAAGATAACATCTTAATGTTAATGATTTACTGTAACAAAGAGATACATCTTCTTAAAATGTTTATCACCTGTCATGTCCTGGATGCGGGCCCCTAGCCATCTCTGTGCTTTGGGGCTCCCATTCAGGGCATGGCACATGGAGAGGCCTCTAGCCATCTCCATGCCATTGTGGGCTCCCCAGTCAGAGCAGCTGCATTCAGTTGACTCTGATTGGGGAGCCTACTTAGGTTCGTTGTGCACCACACCCGGTGTGGTTTATTGTTTGTACATGCAACTTCACGGTTTGTCTCTGTTTAATACCCTTTTCAAGTAAATACGCTACATGTTTCTTGTTAGTCGTTATATGTTTGTTTGCTACATCGTTTAGCACCTTTCATTTTCCGGTTACTGTTCGTGTAGAGTTTGTCTTGTTGTTTGGGATTAAATCACCTTTTCTTTATTTACAAAATGTCTGCGTTTGGTTCGCCTCCACACTACAGCCGTGACATCACCAAAAGAGGAGGTCATTGGAGAATGACCCATATACACGCACATACACATAAATATTTCACACAATGTTTACATGCACATTTGTGGTTTTATTGATCATTATGAAATTTTACAAAAAATTGTGTGGAAGATGTTTGCTTCTAGAAATGATTAAAATCTTCTGCATTTTTTTCAAACTGCTGCAGAAGATCAGCCAGAAAGTAAAAAAAATCAGTGTATGGGAAAAAAACTTGTTTGACTTATATCCTATTAATCTTGCAGACATCAGTTCTGCCTGTGAGAATTCCTAGTGCGTAATCTGTCAAGAATCAGAAACCATCTTTATGTACCACTCATTGGAGTCTTGAGGTAAGTCTAGCTGTAACATCCTAGAATAAAACCCAGGTAGTGACCAACAACACTATGGTGTTGTGCTTTAGACTACTGTGCTAGAGGAGAGGCCCTTGGCATTCCCACAGATTCGCTAGGTTTCTAAATAATATATATTTAAAGACTGAATATGTGGGTACACATAAGTGCATCTTCATCCTAAATCCCAGTCACGCTCATAGGAGATCTCAGCAATGTTACCCAGCACAAATCACACACAGAAACCATCATAGGATGAACACAGCCTTCTTCCATTAAATATTTTAAAAGAAAAAACTTTTAAAGCATGGTTATTGAAATGGCAGTTTCAACTACTTAAGATATTGTCTTGAAAGTAGTTTTTTGACATTAAAGTTTATGAAAATGTACAACGAAATATGTCAAAGAATGCTCAGAATGCTGTCACCTACCCTCACTACCTAAATTCACAGAAATGGCCTTTGCAACCCAGAGGGACAAACACTGCTCGGAATCACACCCTAAGACACGAAAGTGTCACAGAACTAGTCAAGTACACTTGGAGGCATTCCATAAAGTATTGCTTCAACGCAGGGTCTCATTAGCTTACCAGACCAATCCATGTATTGCTTATAATTAAACCTATTTACATTATTGAAAAATTTACCCAACTTGACCCTCATATGATTGGCTTTATTTATTACCAGAAGCTAACAGTAGGCTGAAATAAACCGTGGGGCACCTTGAATAAAGAGATAATGGGGGGTGGGGAGTCAGGCAACAAAATAGTCCAAGGGAACAAACCAAAACCAGAATGCAGGGAAGGCCAGGCGGACTAAGGAACAGGAAAGAGGCAAAACACAAGCAGGGAATAACCATTTAAACTGTGCTTAGCAGATGAACATCCTAGAAGTGTCACCAAAAATGTCACAGACCTGATACAGACGAGGCACAAACGCAACTAAGAATCGGCATTGATCTGGCAAGTAATGAGAGGAAGGACTGGGCATAAATAGAGGGGTGCTGATGAGGGAAGTGGGTAACACTTGGGAGAAATGGGCAGACAGGATGGAATGAGTAGAGTAGCATGCCGGAGGCTGGAGTCAGCACCAGACAACACAGAAAAAGGGAGAAAATGAAAACCCGGCCCGGACTTCTCCTGAGGCGTGACAGGACCCCCCCCTCTACGGGCGCCACCCGGCGGCCACCTGGGTCGACTTTGAGGGTGAAAGTCCCGGATCAGGGCAGGGTCCAGAATACAGCATCACTCCTCCGGGCCATAGCCCTCCCAGTCCACGAGGTACTGGAAATCCAGATGCACGTACTGGAGCCGCCAGACCGTGCAGGCTGGATGGTTGTCAGTCATACTGGGGGGGCGGCAGGGTCAGAGCAGGGGGACAGAGGAGAGTGGCCTGGAGTCAGCAGGCAACAAGGGAAAAAGGGAGAAACAGAAAACCAGGCCCAGGCTAGTCAGGAGCCGTGACAGCCTTGGAGCAGATGTGTATTTCTGTATATTTCTTTCTTTATACAGAGCTGCTTGAAAATATGTGAATACCAGGTACAGTTGTAGAATGTGTTTGTGTTCACCATTAAATCTTTATTGAATCAGAACCAGTCTTCTTTTTTTATATCCGAAGTAACAGGTTTCTGTTAGTTTAGAGGAAACCATATGTGTACTAAGAAATCAGTTCAGATGCAAACATGTGCACACCTACATTCAACAGCTTGTGCCACCTCCAGGCTCCTATACTGTCACCCTTAGCCACTCATCACTAGTCTCTGACATCTTTTTATAGGGATTTTTGCCCACTCCTCCTGACAGAAGTCGGCCAATTTAATGGGGTTTGAGGGGGTGTCTGGCATGTACAGCCTTCAGGTCCTGTCACCACTTCACAACTGAATTAAGGTCAGAACTCTGACATGACTCCATCCTAGCAACCCACCCACGAATGCCATTTTGATTCAGTGTTCTTGTTGTTGAACATACAGTTAACGTAAGGGAGTTCTACAAATCTCCAGATGTTATGTTTGGGTTGGTCTTTGCCTAAATATGTGTTTGTGTCTCTTGGGGATATTTTGGAGGGGCGTATACTTGTATGCAAAGTTACTGTCTTGTAAAATCTTCTGCATCTGTCAATTATTTGTCTCAAAGTAGACTGATGGGGCTCAAATCATTTTAGATGTTTATACAGCCTTGATTTGTTCTCATTGTCCTCCTATTGATGTCTTATGATACCTCCATCCTCTTGACTAGTATGGGTAATCCCAAGATGTTTATTTTCTCCAGCAGAGTTCCGCCCAAACTCTTTACCCAGTTATGTACCCCCTGATTCTACATACATACGTGATTTAACCAATGCAATGTGTTAGCTAAGCAGAATTTCCTTTTCATAAAAGTTAAGACATCCCTTTGCATTTATTACAACCATTTTAACACACTGTCCTTGAAGATACTAACAGCCTTTATATTAGATAACAGGTGACTTATAGAGAACGCTATAGTTATTTGTTGCAGCAACAGCGATGCACCAGAAGATGTCAGTCTTCTCTTTTTTTATTACATTATTATTAGTTATTTCTTAGCTACTGAAGTGAACGTTTCACTCTTTCAGTGATTGTTATTGATTCCCTATATTGTGTATATAGTGTATATATATATACAGTGTATATGATGCAGCGCAAATTGGTTCACATTTTGCTGAGTTATCACTTGCCATTGACTACTATGGATTTTGAAAATGTATTTATACAGCAGGGCTGTCCAACCCTGTTCTTGGAGATCTACCATCCTGTAGGTTTTCTCTTCAACCCCATTTGTGACTAACCCGCTTTCACCTTTTACTTATTAGTATCAGGTGGGCTAAACTAGAGTTGGAGATAAAAGTAGATCTCCAGAAACAGGGTTGGGGAGCCCTGATACACAGTATATCCTAATCTCATACTAGATTACGTCTGTAGTGAAGGTTATAGAAACAACGCTATCCACTGTCCCTTATATCTTTATGTGCAGCTTTTTGTTGCTTGATTGATCGTAAAATGAAAAAACACTGTGTTAAATGCAGAGACATTTTCCAGAATTCTGATGTAATATCAACTGGTTTTGATATTAGCTTGTTTGGGGGTGATTTATAGCCTTCTATAATCTTTTCCATTTGCTTTCATCAATAGTAAAAAATCACCAGGTGTCAGTGATGTGGCAAACAATTCTCTCTGTTTCAAAATAACATACCTATCAAAAGTTTGGTTTGATCACATGGAAGCACAGAAAGCGTACTCTGCCTTTATTGGAAACATAACAAAGAATTATTATTATTATGTGATTAGTTGTTCCATGTAGCTCAGTATGTACCGTGTAGCACCATCAGTATCCCCTCAATTACCATGAGTTGCTGATTTGGGGGAAAAAGCTGGAAACAACGTATACACAGGCTAGTCTAAGTCACTCTGGTAAAGAGAAATTAAATGTATAACCATTCTTATATTCTCTGCATTTTGTTCTTTTTAAATTTCTATTTTCAGTCATGAACTCCCCGTTTGAATGACCTCCCACAAATGGACAGTGAGATAGCTTTGTTGTTGGGTGCTGGTCTGACAGATAGCTAATTTGGTCTAACTTTCAACATAATATTAATTGTAATTGTGACAAGGCGATATAACATGAATTGTCTACTACAAAGCAGAAACTATTATGATCTTGTAACTGAATATGTGCGGGCACCAGCTGTGGGGAGGCTGAACAGAGAACATACTTTCTTTTAGCAACCACAATGTGATTCATGAAGCACACCAAATGTTACGAGTTAAACAATCAAAGCCATCCCGAGGGGGATGCCTGTAAATAGGACAGGAGTGTGATGAACTGAATAAATGTAAAAAATGCATTGTTGACAGCTCTAATAAATCACATCGTCACGATACTATCCCATTATTGGCCACTGGGTGGCAGAAGAGACCATAACTGTTTTCCAAAAACCTTAAAATGTTTGCTTTCTCTGTCAAAGGAACAGTGATGGTCTGGATTTATTCTTCTCTACAGTACATGTGCATGTCACCAGCATGTTGTTGCTTCTCATCTAGAGCAAGTGCTTAGTGACCTCATGATCCATCTCCATCCTCATAAGCCGAATGAGATGAAGGCAAAATCAAGTTTTAGAAATGTCTACAACAGGGGTGGGCAATCTTTTTGGCTCGGGGGCCACATCCGGATATGGAAATTAAATGGAGGGCCACATTTGTTTTTGTTATCTGTAAATCATGAATGATTCGCAGGCCAGAAAAGGGCAAACGTTAAAACATACAGTACATATGTATAGTAGATCCCATATAATGTGTAGATATATACGAATGGACTGGTGAGTTGTTTTTCAATTCCCCTCAACACTATTGTATTACCTTTGGCTGGCCGGATGGAATTGGCTCGCAGGCCGCATTCAGCCCCCGGGCCGTAGTTTGCCCACCGGTCTACAACCTCATGTCCACCAGTGTCTGAGTGAATGGACCAATGGGGAGATGGCAACTCTGCAGTTGCATCACTCACAGGAATAGTAATTTGAATGCAGGCAAGCCTTATTTAAAACATCTGTTTCTGTAGCCTCTTCCATATACTACGGACGCCATCAATGACACTGTCATTGAGAGCCAAATGCTGTGGTAGGAGTGTGAGTGAGCTGACATATTTGTACGTGTGTAAGGACTTTGTGTGTGTGTACAAAGATGCATCCCATGGCCCCCTTATAAGGTATTCATAGATCATATCATACCTATCGTAAATATATCATTGTGTTTCCAAAACTCACTAAATTAGTAGGCAGGCAAAATGATTGCTCTAGATGGTGTTGGAGAGGGACTGAGAGACTGAATGAGTCTGGTGTGACGATGGCTGGTGGGGAATGAATCATTCAAAGAAACACACTTGGTCCAATCCAATTTCATTACTTACTGCTCCCTTTGGTGCTGTCTCACTGATTGGAATGGCAATTTATGTAATGTTCATTCCTTCTCAGCTGATAACTTATCAAACTAACATCTAACACCTGTGTGTGTTTCCGAGCCTGTTATGACTGTTGCAATTGCAATGTTGTCAAGTAAACTGGTGGAAATTTTTTAGGTACATCTTTGCATCCCAAAGCACATAAATCCCTTACTCTGTAATCACAGAACCCTAAGGGCCTATTTCAGAAATGACATAAGTTGACAGTAAAATATGTCCATATTAAGTCCATATTAAGTCACCTTGAGTCTGATGGGGGCCACAAATTAGGTAAACCGAAGGTGTGTGAAGGTCACCTGAATGCCTTAAAGTCATCTGTCAGGTCGCTGCAAGGCTTGGCTAATGTGTTGTTCACTTGGCCCTGGTTCCTGATCAGTGCACAGGCTAATTTATTTTGGATGGCTTTTGCCAGGAAGTTGAGGTGGACTAGCAATAAATATTAAGATGTCAAGTGCCGCTAATAGAATACAGTATAACCTTATCCGACATCTATAAAGCCTTGCTGACAAAGTGCAGATGAACTGGCATCCTGAAACTGTTTATACAGACTATATGTCACCTGCTCCTCCCAATGTCAATGATCGAACATAAGTAATATGTCATATTCAGTGGCGAGAACAAGTATTTGATACACTGCCGATTTTGCAGGTTTTCCTACTTACAAAGCATGTAAAGGTCTGTAATTTTTATCATAGTTACAGTTCAACTTTAAGGAACGGAATCTAAAACAAAAATCCAGAAAATCACATTGTATGATTTTTAAGTAATTCATTAGCATTTTATTGCATGACATAAGTATTTGATCACCTACCAACCAGTAAGAATTCCGTCTCTCACAGACCTGTTAGTTTGTCTTTAAGGAGCCCTTCTGTTCTCCACTCATTACCTGTATTAACTGCACCTGTTTGAACTCGTTACCTGTAGAAAAGACACCTGTCCACACACTCAATCAAACAGACTCCAACCTCTCTACAATGGCCAAGACCAGAGAGCTGTGTAAGGACATCAGGGATAGAATTGTAGACCTGCATCAGGCTGGGATGGACTGCATGACAATAGGCAAGCAGCTTGGTGAGAAGGCAACAACTGTTGGCGCAATTATTAGAAAATGGAAGAAGTTCAAGATGACGGTCAATCACCCTCGGACTGGGGCTCCATGCAAGATCTCACCTCGTGGGGCATCAATGATCATGAGGAAGGTGAGGGATCAGCCCAGAACTACACGGCAGGACCTGGTCAATGACCTGAAGAGAGCTGGGACCACAGTCTCAAAGAAAACCATTAGTAACACACTACGCCGTCATGTATTAAAATCATGCAGCGCACGCAAGGTCCCCCTGCTCAAGCCAGCGCATGTCCAAACCCGTCTGAAGTTTTCCAATGACCATCTGGATGATCCAGAGGAGGAATTGGAGAAGGTCATGTGGACTGATAAGACAAAAATAGAGCTTTTTGGTCAAAACTCCACTTGCCGTGTTTGGAGGAAGCAGAAGGATGAGTACAACCCGAAGAACACCATTCCAACCGTGAAGCATGGCGGTGGAAACATCATTCTTTGGGGATGCTTTTCTGCAAAGGGGACAGGACGACTGCACCGCATTGAGGGGAGGATGGATTAGGCCATGTATTGCGAGATCTTGGCCAACAACCTCTTTCTCTCAGTAAGAGCATTGAAGATGGGTCGTGGCTGGGTCTTCCAGCATGACAACGACCCCAAACACACAGCCAGGGCAACTAAGGAGTGGCTCTGTAAAAAGCATCTCAAGGTCCTGGAGTGGCCTAGCCAGTCTCCAGACCTGAACCCAATAGAACATCTTTGGAGGGAGCTGAAAGTCTGTATGGCCCAGCTACAGCCCCGAAACCTGAAGGATCTGGAGAAGGTCTGTATGGAGGAGTGGGCCAAAATCCCTGCTGCAGTGTGTGCAAACCTGGTCAAGAACTCCAGGAAACGTATGATCTCTGTATTTGCAAACAAAGGTTTCTGTACCAAATATTAAGTTCTGCTTTTCTGATGTATCAAATACTTATGTCATGCAATAAAATGCAAATGAATTACTTAAAAATCATACAATGAGATTTTCTGGATTTTCTTTTTAAATTCTGTCCCTCACAGTTGAAGTGTACCTATGCAAAAAATTACAGACCTCTACATGCTTTGTAAGTAGAAAAACCTGCAAAATCGGCAGTGTATCAAATACTTGTTCTCCCCACTGTAATTATTACAAGTGAGACCTGGACTAATGTCTTTATTCATGACATTTAGCATTTCACAGCACCACCCACTGAGAGTAAAACAATATTATTAACTATAAAAACCACCTATATTCATGACCTTTTCAGTTTATACTTAAATGGCAATCGAAAAGCATTTCACAATTGAATGATATTTGTAGAGACGTTAAGTAGAAAAGAAAAAGCATTATTTTACCTAAGGTGATGTTCATCTAGTTGTGCTTGGCATGAAACATGTTTACCAACCAGACCTGTTCCCAGACATATTTCTGTTGCCGTCAAAAACACTATAATTAAAAACAACAACATCAATATTTGACCATACTTTAACCATATTACCTTACATTAACCCTGTTGAATCATATTTCATGACATTTATAGCAGGAGCAAATAACCCACACTTACTTATTTGAAATTAAAGGTTTTATAACAGCAGCATTTCTCCCTCTCTTGAGTAAGACCATTATAGCATTATACTAACATGGAACCAACAAGACAATTCTTGTCAGAATATGTGAATGGCTGTGTTTGTATGTTTTTGGTGGACTTTTTCCTGCTTAGTACAGCTCTTAAATACTGCTCTCACTTTTTTCTTAACAGCAAAAATCTCCAGATTTCTTCAGCAGATAAATGGACAATATCTTCAGAGAACATCAGAGTGCAGACTAAATAAAATGAATGTGTTTGTTTAAATTGTGATAGACCTGCCCAGTTTTATGATGGAGGAGCTGAAGTGTAATCTGTCATAGGATGTGTGCTCTAATAAAGAGGTAGATTGGTTTTGTCTCTGGTGATTTATTTGGGGTCTCTGTCCTCTGAGAGAACTTAATTAAAATACAGAGACCCGTCCCCTTATTCCAGCCTGCACAAGCCTGAGCTAATCACAATCCCATCATTTTACGGCCTGTATTATTTCGCCATGGAAGAAGCCTATTTAACAATATGGTTTTTGAGGGCTCGGCCATTGTTGCTTTAGTTGATTCTTTGTCGCCTGCCTATATGGGATGGGTAAAAACCCATGTTGTGTTGGCCTACAGTACAGTAGCACAAGTTCGTTCCCCAGTGTGTAGTAATTGATGGGCAGTTTGCAAAACAGGTGCCAGCATCTTTCCTGATTAACAGCTAATGATCTTGCTCTGTTACAGTAAGTGGAATTATTAACACAGACAAATTGGCCTTTTTTCCCTTTGGCACATTGAGCCTACATTACCACCCTAGGACACTGCATGCTGGCCAGTTGTGATCATCTGTCCACCACGGCCCTCTTTATCATCAGGATCCGTCGCAAATAAAGGATTGTCAAACTAAATGAAAGAAACCCCAGCTAGGACATCTCACAACCAATTGTGTGATTTCTTAGAGGCACTTTAAGGCCTCCCAGGGGACCACAGGCCATTCCTCAAACCTCTGTTTCCATTCCGTGGCCCTTCCTGCTGACTCCTAGCAGATTCTGAAGCAGTTCGTCACAAGAGACAGGACCATTCCCAACATCCAGGAGTGGCAACATCCAATTTTCTTTGCGCGGACAGTGAGAATACATCTTCCTGGGAGAGGCTGTGTGAGCTGACAGCAGCGTCCCATTGGCCCTTGCTCCTGCTGTATCCCAGGCTGGGCGTGGCACTGCTGCCGGAACTGTGCATCACTCTGGTAGTAGAGATGGCAGGCCATTTACAGGGAGGCTCTCTGTCTCTCACTCTCAGCGAGAGAGGACCAACAGACGTCACTGTCGGGCTTCATTAGGGCTGTACATCACTAGGCCATGCGACACGTTCAAATTAACTGTCGTAATTTAAAGGGACGACATGCGGCATCTGCTGAATGTACGTCACGAAACAATGCCTGTGTTGCCATCGTCATTGACTCTGCAGGAAACTGACTGGAAGGTTTTCCATTGTCATGTTGACTATATGAATACTTTAATGAAGGTGGTAGTGTGTGTATTGTGAGCCCAAGACCATTAGTGAGACTCGAACCCAACCAAGATCTGTCAGGGTTGCAGATCTCTTTTTGGAATATACACCTGTAGATACAGACCTCACTGCCACTGCGTGGAGGGAGGAAGTCCAAGTGCCTTGCAATTTTAGGGTACCTAAAATATTGAAACAGTTTACAGAATCACCTAGGTGAAGCTCTGCCAGGCCGGTATTTACCTTTACTCATGCAGTGAAACACAGCAGAAGAGGGAAACATGCTGCTCTAATGACTCCGCAAACGTAGACATCACACACCGTTACCTGGAATTATTCTCTCCAATGCACGATCGCTGTTCAACAAACAGGACGAACTTCAGCTACTGGCAGGAAAGGACAGAGTATTTTACTCGTCTTCAGTTCTGTGTTTCACGGAAACGCGGCTATGTGAATTGATTCCGGACTCTGCGCTACAGCTGGCAGGCTTACAACTTTTCAGAACGGATTGCGACAACTCTCCGGAAAAACGAAAGGAGGAGGTATCTGTTTTTACACTAACATTGGCTAGTGTACTGATGTGACAGTGATTCAAGAGGACTGTTCTCCTGGAATAATTCTACATTAACTGCAGACTATCCTACTCCCCGTGGGTTTGCTTCATTCGATCTGGTTGTTGTTTACCTTTCACCGAGAGACAATGTGCAGGAGGCACAGCGCATGCTCACCGACCAGATAGTGTATGTGGAGCGAGGGAACCCTGACTTTTTTGTTATTGTCCTCAGGGACTTTGACAAGGTAAACCTCAGCCACAGACTCCCCAAATACAGATAATTAATTAAATGCCCGACCAGAGAGGAGAACATTCTGGACCACTGTTACACTATAGTCAGTAATACCTATCATGCTGTCCCCTGCGCTGCACTGGGTCACTCTGACCACGTCATGGTCCACCTGATTCCTTTATACAGACAGAAACTCAAGCTCTGTTGTAAGGACCTGTTGCAAGCAGTGAAGCGTTCAGTATGACATTCACAGAGGCTGTGACGTCATACTTCATCTTCTGTGGGGACTGCTGTATTCCATCACACACCAGGGTTATAACTCATGACAAACCCTGTTTCACAACTAAACTCAGACAGTTAAGGATGGAAAAGCAGGAGACGTTCAAGAGTGGGGATAAGGACAGGTTTAAAAAGTCCAAGTACAGGTTTAGTAAAGAGGTGAGAAAAGCCAAACGCCTGTACTCGACTCTCGCCTGGCCAACAACCTGAACGAGTTCTACTGCGTTTTGAAAGACAATGGGACAGTCCTGACACCATCCCCTGTGCCTCCATCCACCAGCTCCAGCCCACCTCCCCCACCACAGCAGGAGTATGGGGCACCCCCAAACTGCCCATCCCAGCGGCCCTCTTCCCTCCTACCACAACAACGACTTGGAGATGGACGTTAACAAACTGTCTAAGAGACAGAACCACCACAAAGCAGCTGGGCCGACTCTGTCTCTCCATCAACCCTGAAGCATTGTAATGATCAGTTGTCTTTGGTTTTCACAGACATGCTTCAAGACCTCCACCATCATTCCCATCCCCAAGAAACCAAGGATTACAGGACATAATGACTACAGACCCGTCGCCCTGACCTCTGTGGTAATAAAATCATTTGAGCACCTTGTGCTGTCTCACCTTAAAGCCATCACCGACCTTCTTCTGGACCCCCTGCAGTTTGCCTACAGAGCCAACAGGTCTGTAGACAATGCAATTAACATTGCCCTCCACTTCACCCTCTAGCACCTAAACTCCTCAGAAGCTTATGCCAGGATCCTGACTTCAGCTTAATACAACAATTGCAGCTCTGATGCAGGACAAGCTCTCCCAGCTGCAAGTGCCCGAATTCACCTGCAGGTGGCAGCGCGTGAAGTTGGGGAAACATGTCACTGATCCCCGGTCCATCAGCACCAGATCCCCTCAAGGCTGCGTCTTTTCCCCTCTGCTCTTCTCCCTGTATACCACCAGCTGCACCTCCAGTTATTATTCCGTCAAGCTTCTGAAGTTTGCGGATGACACCACCCTCATTGGGCTCATCTCTGGTGGGAGATTGACCACCTGGTGAACTGGTGCAGACAGAACAATCTGGAGCTCAACGCTCTGAAGACAGTGGAGATGGTTGTGGATTTTGGGAAGAACCCAGTCCCACCCACCCCCATCACCCCGTGAGACTCCCCAGTCACTATTACAGAGTCCTTCCGCTTCCTAGGCATCATCATCACCCAGGAGTGGGAGCAAAACACTACATCCATCACCAAAAAAGCACAGCAGAGGATATACTTCCTGCGGCAGCTGAAGAAGTTCAACCTGCCAAAGACAATGATGGTTCACTTCTACACAGCCATTATTGAGTTCATCCTCAACTCCTCCATCCCCATCTGGTGCTGCTATTGCCAAGGACAAGAGCAGACTGCAGCGTATACCTCGATCTGCTGAGAAGGTGATTGGCTGCAATCTGCTATCCCTCGAGGACCTGTACACCACCAGGACCCTGAGGTGCGTTGGAAAGATTGTGGCTGACCCCTCCTCCCCTGGACACAAACTGTTTCAGCCACTCCCATCCGGCAGGAGGCTACGGTCCATAAGGACCAACACCTCACGCCTCAAGAACAGTTTCTTCCCATCGGCAGCTGGCCTCATCAACAAGGCCAGAGGATCCCCACTGACACCCTCTGCCCCATAACTTCAATTTTACTTGATGCATTACATTATTGCACTGGACTTCCTTCTTGCACATTGCACTTTGCTAATTATTCAGTAAATGTTTGCACACTTATATTTCAATTTACATGTTTTACCTTATACAGTGGGGCAAAAAGTATTTAGTCAGCCACCAATTGTGCAAGTTCTCCCACTGAAAAAGATGAGAGAGGCTTGTATTTTTCATCATATCTACGCTTCAACTATGACAGACAAAATGAGAAAAAAAAATCCAGAAAATCACATTTTAGGATTTTTTATTAATTTAATTGCAGATTATGGTGGAAAATAAGTATTTGGTCAATAACAAAAGGTCATGACATAAGTATTTGATACATCAGAAAAACAGAACTTAATATTTGGTACAGAAACCTTTGTTTGCAAATACAGAGATCATACGTTTCCTGGAGTTCTTGACCAGGTTTGCACACACTGCAGCAGGGATTTTGGCCCACTCCTCCATACAGACCTTCTCCAGATCCTTCAGGTTTCGGGGCTGTTGCTGGGCAACACAGACCTTCAAATCCCTTTAAAGATTTTCTATGGGGTTGCGATCTGGAGACTGGCTAGGCCACTCCAGGACCTTGAAATGCTTCTTACGAAGCCACTCCTTCGTTGCCCGGGCGGTGTGTTTGGGATCATTGTCATGCTGAAAGACCCAGCCACGTTGCATCTTCAATGTCATAGCTGATGGAATGAGGTTTTCACTCAAAATCTCACGATACATGGCCCCATTCATTCTGACCTTTACACGGATCAGTCGTCCTGGTCCCTTTGCAGAAAAACAGCCCCAAAGCATGATGTTTCCACCCCCATGCTTCACAGTAGGTATGGTGTTCTTTGGATGCAACTCAGCATTCTTTGTCCTCCAAACACGACGAGTTGAGTTTTTACCAAAAAGTTATATTTTGGTTTCATCTGACCATATGACATTCTCCCGATCTTCTTCTGGATCATCCAAATGCTCTCTAGCGAACTTCAGACGGGCCTGGACATGTACTGGCTTCAGCAAGGGGACACGTCTGGCACTGCAGGATTTGAGTCCCTGGCGGCGTAGTGTGTTACTGATGGTAGGCTTTGTTACTTTGGTCCCAGCTCTCTGCAGGTCATTCACTAGGTCCCCCAGTGTGGTTCTGGGATTTTTGCTCACCGTTCTTGTGATCATTTTTACCCCACTGGGTGAGATCTTGCGTGGAGCCCCAGATCGAGGGAGATTATCAGTGGTCTTGTATATCTTCCTGTCAGGGTTCCGCCCTGACTCCAGTCCGACTGTGACCCTAGCGCACCCTCTAGTGGCCTTGGGTGCTATCACATGCACCAGTTCCCAAGCACCCAGTTTCCCAATCACTCACACCTGTTCCCCATCACTCATCAAGTCCCCTACATAAGCACTCCAGCCCCTCACTTCCCTGCCAGTTCATACCTAGTGCTACGTTTCTTCGTACCAACTACATTTTGGCTCCTGCATCACGCAGTTCTAATTACTTCTATTTATTTGACTCGTTTCATCCGAGTTACTTATTTCCTAGCTCGTTATATCCGAGCCTTCAGTCTCCTACATTACTTCCATCGACTTATCGCGCTCGCATATCCGAGCCTCCTTCTACACACTCCCACTAAACCATCCCAGCACTGCCTATTGACAACCACCTATCCCTTCGTGCAATTGGGTCCCTTCCTCACCACCGCGAGTCCGGTCCTTACATCTTCCATTTCCTAATAATTGCTCCCACAGTTGATTTCTTCACACCAAGCTGCTTACCTATTGCAGATTCAGTCTTCCCAGCCTGGTGCAGGTCTACAATTTTGTTTCTGGTGTCCTTTGACAGCTCTTTGGTCTTGGCCATAGTGGAGTTTGGAGTGTGACTGTTTGAGGTTGTGGACAGGTGCCTTTTATACTGATA
>JACXGK010008746.1:8927-21675 GCA_016801125.1 Novumbra hubbsi | reverse complement strand
AAGACTCAAAGCCAGTGGGGGCATACCCAAGAAGACTCAAAGCCAGTGGGGGCATACCCAAGAAGACTCAAAGCCAGTGGGGGCAAACCCAAGAAGACTCAAAGACAGTGGAGGCATACCCAAGAAGACTCAAAGCCAGTGGAGGCATACCCAAGAAGACTCAAAGACAGTGGAGGCATACCCAAGAAGACTCAAAGCCAGTGTGGGCATACCCAAGAAGACTCAAAGCCAGTGGAGGCATGTTTGTTTTCATTTTTATTAAATTAAAACATTTATATACTTTTATTTAAGTCTATAACACAAAAAAACAACTGGAAATTCAGTGTAGATGTTTCTTGTTTATGAAACGTCATAGAATGAATAAGTGCGTCCTTAAGCTGCATACTTATAGTTAACAATATTTTGAATACACAACTACTGTTGTAACTGTACTTGTAAAATGTACATTGTCCATTCTCTATAGACAACAAGGAAGCATCACCTCCAGAACATTGGAGGATCTGAGTAACGCGTGACCTGGAGTGGAACAGACAAGAGGGCTTCCATGTGTGACGAATTCCGGTTCCACCGCTGGAATATGAATTCCATTAGTGTATATTACACTGAGAAATATGAGTTGTTTTCATGTAAACATTTAAGTTTGTTTCTGTGTTTTCACATGAACATGTAATGTATAGCCATCTTGAACATACCAACAAGATTACCTTATTTATATAAATGAATGTAAATCACCATTTGCTGTGCTTACCTAGACAATGCTGCTATTTATAATGGATGGGATGTGATAGATGGGCTTAATAATTGCTGTTGACATTGGTTGATAAATGGCTTCCGAACCTAAAACATGGGGGTTACTGCTCATAGCTGAGGGTTTCATTTTAGATGATGTTGAGTTTTGGGTCCAGTTTCGAATGTTTAACCAATGTTGTTCCCGTTAGAAAGGTAGGTATGTGTTTCTGTCTAGTGCTTCCCCCTGGTGGAACTGTAACATCTGTTATAACTGGCTCAACCACAAACATAATATAATCACCCATAATAAGAGAGGGAAAAATTTGAGGGTTTTAATAATATACATTAATTTAAGACAAACAAATCAAATCTTTCTGAGACACGATGGCAGCTACCCCAACCTAGGCCAGCCAAAACACTACAGCACTTCATTTAAAAAAAGAAAATAACTTTATTTTGAACCAGATAGCCGTGCAGCACAATCTTGTAACAATGCCTATTTTGTAAACATTTAATTTGAAAGATGCTTCTTTCAAAAGTGCAGAACCCTAAAACAAAACAAAAATTCCACTCATTATTTTTCAATAAAAACTTGAAGACAGCGTTGACTTCGTCCAGTTTTTAGATATACATCCTTTATAAATGTTTTATTAGATATGCTTTTGTACCGTATATACACTACTCCCTTGCTCTGTGATTTCACCTATGCTGAAAACTCTGGCCATGTACAAAAGCCATCCTGGTGTATTTGCAACAGACAGATCCAAAAATGTATGGAGTGGTTATGTCTAATGCAAGCGATTTGTAGATAAGTCCCAGATTCCTGACTCGTCTGCAATCTCAAATATACCCACTGTGTTTTGAGCAAGATTCTGTTTGGGTCTTTTGAGTTAGGCTGTGTTCATGTCTCTGTGTTAGGGTTCGACTTAAGAGGGCTTGAGGGAGTTTTGACAGGACTTGAGGGGCTGGAGTCAGGACTCCCCAGGGTTTTAATGGGAGATTTCCTCTTGCCGTTCCTCACCGTAAACTCTTCTTTGGGTTTGAATGTCAGGGGCACAAAGCCCTCAGCATCAGCCACCAAGACAATCCACAAAGGACCTGAAAGTTTACAGAAAGAAAATTGGATGCTTTAATTGAAATTTTTCTTCATAATTGCGGTTCAGACCGTACCATACTTTATATTTAGGCAATAATGCACTTATAGGCCAATATACCAAGGCTATATTGAGTATAAACCACAGACCCCCTGAAATGCCTTACTGCTATTCTAATTAGTAATCGCATTCATCCAATTAGAACCGTAATGTGTCATACATGTGATGTACTGCTGTCAGACAACAAAACAGTGTTTGGGGATGTATTCTGCAGAACTACTGCAGGAAGGGTGTGGCGGGCCGGTAAGCTGCTTTTGTTTAAACCTCCTAATCCACACTGACCCTATAATCAGCCCCATATTTAGCTCTCCACCCATTAACTGAAGCACTTCATTGAAAACCAATGACTGTTGTTTAAATTGCATTTATGTATGTCCATGTATGTGGAGGAAAACTGAGTTTGTTGAGAGAAGCTAAGTGTTTGGGTGACTCCTAATATGGGCGGGACATAGGTTAATGTGGATCTCTGGAAACCGGAGGGTCAAGGTAGCCGCACTATAACTTTAAGTGTTTTACCACAAGTGTGGTCCACAGAGCACCAGTGAATAACAGCAATCAGATATGCACAGGCCGCCAATATGGCTCAAACAAAATGACCCAAAATGCTTTTCTGGCATGTTCACATAAGGAAAAGCCAACACTTCTAGGGTCTGGAACTCCCTCCCTGCAAACCATCCAGGACTCTGAGTCAATCTCCACCTTCCAGAACAGACTCAAGCCCTGTCTGCTCCAAATTGGATGTGTCTAGCCAAGCCTCCGTCCCTTATCAGTCTCTTGTTGAAAAATCCCCTATTGTGTTATATAATGTCTTGAATCTTTTTATCTTGTACATTTTGTAAAGCAACATTGGGTCTTAGAAAAGTGCTATATAAATATTTTGTACTAATATAATATTGTAATAATAATCAACATTCAATTTCAAATAACTGTTTGCCTGGAATATATTTAAAAAGCATTGTATAAACATAAAATGCCAAGCCAACAACCAGATGTTACTGCTGATGTGGGGAAAAGCCAGATACATACCATACATCATTTCCACTATGCTGAGGTTGAAAAGCTCCACAAGAACCTTCAGACACAGCTTCCCATCACAGAGCAGCACAGGCCTTCTCTCGTCTATGAACACATTCTCCGACAGCTGCTTCTGAATTGAAACAGAGTAGTTAGTATTTGACATACAAAAATGTACAGTCTTTAATGGACGCCACACCAGAATCTTTTTATAAATCACAACCGTATTGTTCTGTTAGAAAAGCCAAAGTCTTGTCTTTGTGCAGCCGTTTAAGGTTAATGGTGGATGGATCACTCTAACCCCAGGAATATTTATACATCCTTCCTCACAAAGGAAAAAGCCCACTACGGATAACACATCTGTATCTTATTAACCCGGCCTCTGCTGAATGTTAAGGGATATATTTTGTATACGTTTTTTTTGCAGTGCAACATTAATTTTTTGGTAACTTGTTCAACTTGTTCATGGCTATGTCTATTAATTTAATTTAAGTGAGGTTATTCAAAAAACAATTTAATTGTTATCTTCAACCCTTACCTGACAAGTGATGTTAACATATGGAGGTTCACCAGCGTTGGGGTAACTAGTCACCAGACCCTTTTTCCCATTGTGGGTGAAGTCCCTGATCTCCGTCAGACACTGTTGCACCTCATTGAAGCGAGAGAAGAGCCTCTCCATGTTCTGAGACAGCTGCTCCAAGTTCCTCTCCCTTTCTTGGTGAGCCAGTGGGGTGTTCTTGGGCAGTGTGGGAAGCTCTGAGTGGGGCTTCTCCTTAGGGTTGTAGTATGGGGAGCAGGCTCGACTGGATTCCCTGCTAGCTTGTCCGGTCACAGAAAGATTTGGTGTCCGGTTGACGGGCTCCATGTTAAAGTTCTCGACAGTGAGGGAATCTGTGCTGGAATGAGTTTGGTTGGACAGACGACCAAGGTCGGAGTAGGGGAAGTCAACAGAGCTGGGTTCTGGGCTTCTCAGTTCTTCCACCAGCCGCCTCCGGCTGTTCCCAGGAGATTGGCACTGGATTACACCTCCTCCGGGAAACACCAGCTCCTTGATCCCCACACGTTCCTGCAGCTCTGTCTTAGAAAATACATGCTCCGAGTGGCGCCTAATCTCTGGGTAAAAATTGACAGGGGATTCCCGGTCAGCGGAGGGAGACGCTGGGGCTTCTCCGTCGTAGACAATCTCCTTAGGGGTGAGGCGTAGGCTGTATTTGTCGGTGTTGGAGGAGGGGAGGAAAACAGGATCGTTAGACTTCTGTTTGCCAATCATGAGGAGCAATGTCTTGTCACTGAGGAAACAGACGCCTTTGGGCCTCTCATTCTTCTGTAAGGAGATCTGCTGAACATTGGGCATGGTGGAGGACGTGATGCAGTAGACCAATACCATGCTACACGTGTTGGAGGCCACCGCCACTGTAGAGCCTCTAGAATCAAAGGCCACAATATCTGGCACCAGGATCCCAGGAATGCTGACCTTACTGGTTGTGGTAACTTTCCGCTCATACGTTACCAGGATAAGGTGAGACGAATCCTGTCCAGAGCCAGTCACATGGTCTTTGCGGCGCAGGTGTATTAGTGGACTGGGGTCTGAGCGCCGGTGCTTGGCCAGGAGGTGGGTGAGGTCCATGGGGCCGCCAGAGGAGGAGCAGGAAAGGTAGGATCTCTCTGAGTCAAAGGACCTCCTGCGGGCATCTATACAGTCGTCCTCGTCTAACATCGTCATAGGAGAAGAATGTCCGGGTAGAGAGGACTCAGAATTGGACGCCACGTCAAACGCTATGCCTGCGTTCAGCCCACAGATCCTATCCAGAGGTAGCTCGGTAGCCACGGCGACCTGGGCCTCGCCAGTCGACTCCATGGCGCAGACGTAACCTCCCACGTCAAAAATAGGGCAGAAGGTGCATGCTAAAAGACTCTTTTGAACATCGTTGTAGATGTACGAGTGAAGGGCACTTCCGATGGCCACAACCAATCGGACTCCATCTTTGGTCCAGCAGGCACAGTGGATGAGTCCACTTCCTTTGATATCAGCCTTTACCCTGCGGTTGTCCAAGCGCACGCAGAATAGAACGGATGCATCTTTCTTGGTGAGGACAGAGAGGATGTCCAGCTTGGGGTGCCAAACACAGCCCTGGGAAAGCAGGGGGAAGGGTTCGCTCATCTCACAAGTCTGGGTGCACAGCAGCTTGTTCTGTTCCACAGAGCTGAGCTGTAGCTGCCACACGGTGACATGTTTCTTGTGCTGGACCGCCAACAGAGCCGCTGACCCTGAACAGCACAGTGGGCCCCAGTAGAGACCAAACACATGCTCAAACTGACCAATGACGTTAGTGTCGCCAAATTTCACCTCACTGTTGGCGTGGAAAATGGAGGTGAGGCAGACCTGCTTGCCGTCAGTCCATGCGATCCCATGAACGGGGTGGATGGCTTGGTGCAGTGTGTTCAGGCCTGTCCTTAACAACTTGGCTTTCCCCAGGTCCATACTGACAGTCAATCAAGTGCAGACTAATCCAAAGAAGGAAAGAAACACTAACTTAATTAAGAGTGAAACTAATGAATGACAAAAAAATTACCATTTTGACAGCATTTATGAGTCCAAAGTCCATCTGCCGTGAGGTGTACCTAGCCGTGCAGAAGACTAGTTCCAGCCGCCTTGACTGACACTCTAAGATGTTCCTGTCATGCATCTCATGCGAAATCCCTAATCTCCTCGGCCTGAGTAACATCCCAGGGCCAGAGCTGATTAGTGAGAATGACCTTAGCCGATCAGGTGAACAATAATCCTCAAGGCACTACAGAGGAACTTATCAGCGTTCTATTTTGTAATGTCAAATTATTGAAGGAGTAAGTAGGAATAACTGTGAAGAATTATGCACAGAACAATCGGCTTACAAATAGTTGTAGCAAGAATAATGTGCATTGACACGTCTGTATTCTCATCAAATGCATATTAAGACAAGAGCTGAAACAATAACAAAGAATGTCACTACCGGTTTCTGTAAAACGTTGTGTTTGGAGAGATAACCACTCTGAAATTCACAGACCGGTGTATGAATGCAAGAAATGTCCATCAACATATAAAGTATACCATGTTTCCTGGTTGTAACTGTAAACGAGTACTGTTTGTCAATCCGCTTGGCTGCTTAAACGGAGGTGAAACCAAAATGAAAACGTTTCGAAGCTATACTGTAGTGTTTTTTTTACATTTACTTTGTTTTCAAAATTGGTGTAGCAACTTAATTGCATCTAGGCACTCAATAGGTTGAAAAAATAACTTGACTTAACAAGTTCTTAGCAGGCTGGATAGCTAGTAGCTATGGCTCACTACGCTTAGAGTGGCATGCCCATACATTATACATATAACAGCGAGCTTCTCAACCGAGCATGAAAACGTTTACTCACTTATGAAGCAGTTTCATATGATCGCGGAGAAATGATGTGCACAAACAGGCCCATAATACAACGGTGTTGCCAAACATATCAGGATAACATTTGCCAGGTTTACTTTCCCGGGGTGAACGTTTCTATCATAAACCGGAATTGAATGCAAGTCCCCGCATCATGGGACTTGAAGTTTATGCCTAGCGAGGATAATATGTCAAGATTGCCGTAACGTAAAAAAACAGTAACGCGATTGTGAAAAAATAGGAGACGGCCGTGTGTATGAACAAGTACTTGCCACTTAGGGGCATTGTCGTACACGGTAAAAAAAATTCCTCTAACGGCAACTGAGGACGAGATTTGAGAGTAGGTTATGTCTCAATGCAGTTTTTTTTGCACCCTCTAGTACGGTCTTGCGTTTCTCAGACTTCAGTTTAGAGTGAATCAGTGGTCTGGCATTGCATAAATATACAAGACCTCAAACTTGCTTTATTTGATGCTTTAGCATACACATTCGACTTTCATCAAAATGGGTGTGGAAATCGAAACAATATCGCCAGGAGATGGTAGGTCTGTTTGTTACATTTTCACATGTATTTTTCTATTACGAAATGGTGGTAAATGCAGTATGATATTATGTGGGAACGTTGGACAGATTTATAGCCAGTGCGAAGTAGTAAGTTATGTTTATCACGTATTACACCACGTCTAGGAGGCTATATTACACGCATGTGCGAAATGTCGGTTGCTCAGACAGATCTGCACTGATTAGTACACCAATCTTGTTCTAGAACTATCGTCAGTTCATAGTCGGATATCTGTGACTGTTTTTGATGTTATCTAAATCAATTATGCCGTGCAGAAAACGAGATAGCTAGCTACATGTGTTTATGCTATTAGCAAAAAGAATAAGACTATGTTACATTCAATTCATTATTGTAACACCATTCTACAGAGTGCTTGTCATGCATAAACAATATCTGCCATACGACCAAGACACTAATTCAATACTCCATAGGAAACCACGTGGCCCTTCTTTAATAATAGACACATTCCATACTCTCAAAGATCGTCATGTATGTGCAACTATATTACAATCAGTTAATTGATGTAGGCTGGTTAATATAATTATTAAGTCTGAGTAGGTTTTGGCTCAGACAGAGCGCCAGGACACAGACATAATTAATCTAACCTGGCATTGTTAATCTGTTAGCTTCATACGGTACCAGGTTTCAGTGTGTACGAAAACATGCATAAACATGCACAAAACTACACACACGCAGGTTAACACTAAATTCTACTGATTACTGTTTGTTTTCAACAGCAAGGACTTTCCCAAAGAAGGGCCAGACGTGTGTCGTCCACTACACAGGTAAAGAGAGCTGGAATTTAAAGTTTTGTTTTCCCCATAGGTAGTGAATTCCCAGATAGCCTGGTCATACAGGCAGGAAACACATATATTACATGTTAATGACATATAGTTGGTTTGTGTGTGTCTGGGTATGTTTCTATGTGTGCTAGTTTATGTGCCACTTGTCACTTTGAAGACCTGGCTGGAACTCTACTATTAATGTCGAATATTCCTTTAATGTTTAACAGTGATATATTTTAGGATCAACACTTGTTAAGTGATGGATCTACCTGCAATCCATTCAAGTGGCTGTCGTGTTTAAAACCCACTGTTGAAGGGGGGTTGATCAGGCTGTCATTCTGAAGGAAAATTAAGATCAAAGGGCATTCTACAAAACTTAAAGATGAAGTATTACAAATGCGTAGATTTGGAAGAGTACAAAATAATCTTCCTGTTCTTAAACATCCAGGTGAGTATAGCTGTATCAATAATCAGGAACGTGAAGCTCCAATTCCACCAGGGCACTGTCAGGAAGTCTGTCTCTTAAAACACAGTGCTGAAACAAGGACACTTGTGAGAGCATCCACAAAGAGAACAGCAATCACTTTAAAGGGACTACAAAATAATTCAATGGCTGGTGAAGTGAAGATTGATGGTGGCTGCTGCATGATGCAGGGATACTTCTGCAGAGATGGAAAATCTTAACATTGGTTGAACGTAGACTGGATGGCATAAGATACAGAATTAAAACCTGCCTTAGTCCAAAAATTCTCATAGGGCTTTGATAACTGTTTTGATAACTGATATTGATTAATCTGTAGATTAATATTGCAATCAATCGATTAATCTAATCAAAATAAATACGTTCCAGAATTAAATTAAAATATTTATTTATTGCACAACGCTCTCCTTAAAACTTGAAATAGCAAAAAATTATTTTCTCTTTGGTTTTAGTGGTTTTGTTCTAACTGCTTTTCTAAATAATGAATAATAAGGTCAATTACATTACATTTTTTTTTAATTTTAAAAAATGATTTCAATATTATTGAAGGGATAAGGAAAAGTGAGACATGCTGAGAATCATATAGCAGGTAGATTTAAAAATAGCCGAAACAGCCTGAAGTCTAATTTGTGGTTATTGCCTTGCCTAACTGCATTAACTTGTGGTAGGATGTGGAGATATATGGTATATGTAACCTTCAAAACACATTTCACCAAGCCAATCTGATTTGCATAGCTGCTTCTATAATAAGGAAGTACTTGCCAGCACCTGCACTCTTGTAGGAGAATGCATTCACCAGCCAAACCAAGTTTAAACTTGCATATGCAAAACCTACCACAAGGAGTGGCTGCAGCGCAACGTATTAAGGCAACCTCATTTGACTCTAACCCTTGGCTCCACATATTAGGCCCACAGGTATTGTCCCTATAACTCAAATGTAATTTGCATATGGCTAATTTTAGAAAATGTCAATACATTGAATCCTTTGGGATCTGTGATTCCATACCCATTTTACGACTCCTAAATTTGAATGGGCTCTAGATACTGCTGTACTCAAGCCTTTTCTCCCTCGGTACTTTATATAAAGGCCTGTGGTATCTCTATCTTGGTGTCTGCAGGAGAGTTGACCTCATTACTGACTCATGAATACCAAATCTGCATTCTCTCCCTCTGCCTTATATTTTTAGTCTTTCTTTTACTTTTTCTTTCTTCTGCTTCCAGATGTATTTTTTTGGAGTGGTTAATTCCGTTTCTTTAACAGACTTAGAAATACATGTTTTTTGCACTTTGAAGAAATTCTTTTTCTGGAAAGAGGAGCCAATGTAATAAATAATATTTAGTTGTACTCTTGTCAATGGTAATTATAGTAGTTGAATATACAGAATAAACCAATATTCTTAATAATATTCTACAATAACATGCTAATTTAGAAAAACAATTTCTGTTATATTCTTGTTAGTACTGTTATGAGATGAGTAGTGTACAGCCATACAAGCCTAACCGTTGTAACTACGCCTAGAGTATAACGGAAAAAAAATATTTTACGTTTTTGGATTCCCCAGCCTATTGTGTAGTAGGTAGATGAGTTGATGGAAATACAATTAATAACGTATAAAATTCAAAGTCTTCAATAGGGTATGCGTAACATTTCTCCCCAATTTCTTTAGCTATGACCCAAAAAATGCAGATACAAGACTCTAACCCTAACCCTAACCCTGTATTGTCATTAATTGCTAGAAAGAGCATACAAGAGCATACAAGGGCTAACTGTCGTTACCAGAGTATCTTAATGACTTAATTCATTAGTAGTTTATTTTCAATATCAGGAACATTGTTTTATTTTCTTATTTTCTACTTTTTATTTCTAATAGTTTTTTTTAAGATATGTTGGTGATTTATTAATAGATAATAACTATGATCCTTTCCCTCCTTAACAAGTTTATCTCATTATCTAATATAAACATTATCTTTACCCTCACCCTCATGTTTATTAAACAAAATAAATGAATACATGAACACTGAATTGTTTAAAACATATACATTAAAACAAAGCTGCTATAGCTTCAAATAAAATGACCTAGTAAAATTGCTGTGCTTGTTAGATGGTCGTAACTATTTACATTCCTGTCCCTGCAATGTTACTGCGTTGTGACTGCTTTCATTCAGGGATATATCCTACTTAATGTGTGAAAGGGGCTTATTAATTTATATTAATTAAGCTAGTTGTTTGCTTCTTAACTAGGGGATAATTGTTTGGGGAAGTTGAAATCAGAAAGGGGCGCAGCGAGAGGTAAATGCATAGCAATAGATTAGCAGGGCGCGGCGCAAGGCAAGCACACTGACATTGCCAGTTCAGTAGCTAGCCTAGGCGCAGTCATTTGATTTCCTAAAATCATGGATAAACTGCATGACACAGAAGAAGTCCTAAAGAATACCTTGTTATTTGAATTATTTGACATTAACTTGAACATACAATGAACTGAAGTCTTCAGGGAGCCGGTAGGCTAACCACATTGCTAATGCTAACCACTGAATTACAGAAGCTGTTTCCGGTTATAATGTGGCAGTAATATTTGCTTTAGTTTAGTGGTCTGCTTCTGTTTACATACCATGCAGGGTATTCACGTTTTAAGGCAAGTTCCGCCATTACACACATACGAAGGTCTGCCTTAGTTTAATGACCGGCTTTTTAGTTACTGCAATTATTACACCCTTATACCTCGAAAACGGAGCAACATTGAATAAAAATATTTTGACACAATGTAAAACAGTCTTCCTAAAGTTGAGTTTGATATATAACTCAATTTTGACTGAAACCATAGTTACGACACTCTGCCTTTGTAGGGCAGAGTATATCCAGCCACTTAAGTACAATACATATGGGGTATGTGCACTGAAAGCATCTGCTGCCTGAAATGTATCAGTCATACAATGCAAATGAGGGCTCGAAAGAACAAGCTTTGGCCATGGAACAAAAGGTGTATTAACAACTGGTTTTGATTGTCAGCTTAATTGGATACATAAAGTTCTTGCTATATTAATAGCTGAAACTTGCTGTCTCCTATTGGTGAAAGTGCTGAAACTTGTTGCTTCCAACATGAGATTCACATGTAGTGTTTCAGCTTTGCATCATGCATGTGTTACCCTTTCTGTTGTCAGTGGTGCCTAGTTCCTCTTATGGGGTTTGTTCTAATATCCATAAACTAAAGTTTTATTGTGCTGTTGGCGAGTAGGCGAGGAACCATGTGCAAACATATTCTTTAGTATATGTGGATTTATTTAAAGGTAAAAACACGATATAGGGACTCTGAAAAAGGGTAATCAAAGATGCCGTACGAAACAGCGGGTTACTAAAGTAAAACAGCAAACGTAACGTGTAACATGTAATACAACGTAATACAACAACGAACGACCCACAGGTATAAAACAATAGGAACATATATACACACACATGAACTAATGGGGAACAGGTGCGTGCGACAAACCAATGAGTGAGACCGGGGTACGTTCAACAAACAGTGAGTTCCACGTACATCACCAGCGCGGAACTGCTGCGCTGGCCAGAACGTCACAGCAGTACAGTTTTGTGGTATTACAATGTTGTATTAAACTTCATGCTTTACTTTACTCTGTTGTCCGGTTTTGCAGACACAGATTAAGTCTAGACTAGTCTTAATCTGTTTCTGTAAAACCTCATGCTTATTGCTTAACTTTACTCTGTTGTCCGGTTTTGCAGACACAGATTAAACCTAGTGTAGACTAAACTTTTTTTCCCTCCTAGGTTAATCTGTGTCTGAGTAACGGACCCTATGTGCTTTTGCGTTGCGGAATGGAACTACAGGGTAGCTTGGTTGTTAGAGCAGGTCACTTGAAACACCAGGCTTAGTATGAAAAAAAATGAATGCATGCAATCACTACTGTCAGTTGCTATGAATAAGATCTTCTTGGAAATGACTAAAATATAAAATCTGTAAATTGTTCAGATTCAGTCCACTCCAGACCTGACCTCTGTGAACAGTGACATCAATGCCAATCAAAATAATTGATTGTTGTTGAACTGGCAATATTAAAATGTTTTGCATCTGTTTCAACTCAGTCTTGTATAATGTTATTTCTATTTGTTACATGTTTTTTCCTTGTCCTTGCGTTTTGTTCTCACAAAGCCCCTTCCACTGTCTCTTAAGCAGTTCATTTTCATCTCTGTTAGATTCCCAGGTTGGCTAACAGAATAGTATGCAACCTGGGAATCTCTGTTAGATTCCTAGGTTGCATACTATTCTGTTAGGCCAAATAGACTCAATTGATCGTTCCAAACAAGATCAAAGCTGCTTTCCACAATCGCAATCACAATATTTTGTAGAAAATGTTTTGTGCAGCTTTAGTCCAGACCATGCCAAAACACAGTGGTAAAGACAAGAACAAATACAGATGTCCAAAAGACGTGGATTTGGGGAGGTTTTCCCAGGCTATCTTAGCTTAATTAGAAGAAAGAGAGAAGGTTACATCCTGGGTTAGGTTAGCTTAATTGGAAGAAAGAGAGAAGGGTACATCCTGGGTTAGCTTAGCTTAATTGGAAGAAAGAGAGAAGGGTACATCCTGGGTTAGGTTAGCTTAATT
>JACXGK010008745.1:0-21564 GCA_016801125.1 Novumbra hubbsi | reverse complement strand
CAACGGAGGGGCTCTCTGTGTACCCCAACGGAGGGGCTCTCTGTGTACCCCAACGGAGGGGCTCTCTGTGTACCCCAACGGAGGGGCTCTCTGTGTACCCCAACGGAGGGGCTCTCTGTGTACCCCAACGGAGGGGCTCTCTGTGTACCCCAACGGAGGGGCTCTCTGTGTACCCCAACGGAGGGGCTCTCTGTGTACCCCAACGGAGGGGGCCTGTGTGTCCCGGCAGGCATAGCTGGAGAGCACTGACCGCTTCTGGGTCTGGTGCGTCTCCAGCTGGGCTCCCCCGCCTTCCGCAAGGCCGGCGCTCCGGGGATGGTGAGAGTGTTTGTGCACAAGGGGTCAGTAAGTGTACCGTGCACACACACATGCGTGCGGCAACCCCGTACGCCCCCACGGGGCAGATGCAGCAGGCGGGCAGGGCAGGCTGTGTGTGGGTATGTTAGGAATGCCCCTGGGGAGGAGGGACCAGGGAGGACAGGGCCGCTCTAGAGAGAAGGCCAGTCTTCAGAGAGGAGTCCAATTTATGACAGAGAAGGAGGGGAGAGCCGCACCTCGGTGTGACACAGGCTGCGCCCCCGCGCCTCTCACCTTTGACCTTTCCTGGACCCTAACAAATAGAGCTGGTTGGGGGAGCGGGGCGAGGAGGGTTTTTGTGGGCTCCCAGTTTTGGAAGAGTTAAACACCGCTTGGCGTTGTCCTGGGAAACCTGCTCTGGGAAACTGCGATGTGAAGAGCTTTAACAGGCTCCAGAAAAGCGGTTTAAGGACGTGTTGTGCTTTCCCAGACCCGGGCAGGCTGAGGTCAGACTCTATCTGTCTGTCACCTCCTGTAGACCCACGGTCACACCATCACACCATAATGACCTCATCACTGTGTGACTGAATGGTTCCTTCTCAGTGTCCGATCTGATCTGGCACTAGGGTCAGGGTATTTTGAAAGTCATCCCAGCCGTCCATTTCTAAGGGTGGCAGATGCATCTGATACATGTTCATAAAGACCAACCTCTTAACAGCTCATTAATGACTTGGTGTAATGGTTACCGATACGGAATGGGCCGCATAGAGAGGGACACGTGTGAGCATGCAGTGCTTCTCAAAACGATTCACCCCTTTTGCACATTTCGTTTTAAAACGAGACATTTAGTATTAATCATGTCCATTTGATCAACACTAAAAAGGGCCCATGAAGTCAAGGTGAAAATAAAATTAGAAAACTGTATTACAAATATAAAATCGGAAAACTATTTAAAAAAACAGCACCATGAAGAAATAGAAACATACAAAGCAAATCTGGAATAAGATTCTTCAAAAGCAGAATTTAGGAGCAGAATGTAAGAAAAGTATTGAATATCCCTGGAGGCACACTAAATTATTAAGTCATAGCGAGAATATGGCACTTCCGTGACTTTGTCTACAACAGACCTTCATCAAAAACTGACAAAAAGGGCCCTAGTTAAGAAGGTCACCATGAGTCCTATGGGAACTATAAAGGTGTTTCACAGCTTAGCTGGCAGACAATGTGCATACTACAACCATACCCTGGGTACTTAACAAAAGCGGCTTTTATCAGATATTGGCAAAAATAAATGTGGAAAGCAACTCACTTCAGATCTTCCAGAAGGCATATGGTTTGATGGGATCAAAATAGAGCTTTTGGACCAAGCACTTTCTTTGGCAGAAGCCTAGCACAGCACATTATCCTCAGAACACCATCACATCTGTGAAGCAGGGTGGTGGCAGCATCATGTTATGGGGAAGCTTCTCTCCATCTGGAAAGCTTATGAAGTGAGAGAGCTAAATGGATGCTGCAAGTATAGAGAAGTCCTGGAAGAAAACCTACTGAAGTCTGCAAAATAGAGTGGCTAATAAACAAAAAGGCCAAAGTCTTGGTCTGGGCCAGTCAAAACCAGAACCTCAATCCAATTGAGTTGAAAATTGCAAAATAAATGTCATATTGTAACATAATTAAATGTGATTAAGTCCAAGGGCGCTGAATGCTTTTCAGAACCACTGTAATATTGAAAATGGTCCTGTGTAGCTCAATTGGGGGCAGCATGGAATTTCTAATTCCAGGGATGTGGGTTTGATTTGCTCAGGTCACTCTGCTTTAGAGCATCTGAAGATTACATAAGTATGAATTATTTCACAAGCACATTGCCACAAATGAAGATGTCCCTCTGTATGCAGTGAATAGTTCAATGTCAGTAGCTTGGCTGATAATCATTTCGAAATGATGAACTATACAGGGAAAATATTGGTTTGCTTTAGGTACAGATATATAACTCTGTTTCACGTATGCTTTACTCAAAGGGTTTGGTAACAACTCAGCAGTTACACAGATTAGGGGTGGTGGTCTCCAAGCATATCTATGTTGGTGTTTTAGAAACCAATTTATTAATTTACATATACTTTTACTTATGTACTTTCCCAAACATTTTTTGTGGTGGTTTGAGGTTTAACATCAGGTGCAACATTATAATTGGAGTGTAATATAAAGTTTCTACATACATTTCTGGAAAGACCTATTAATAATACATATCCGTTATTTTTTTCAGAATATCATTTATAGAAAATGCCCCATGAGCTCTGTTCAATTTACACAATGATGAGAATGTCAACAATCACAGGAATTGCTTCAAAATATGATTACAATTATATTTTGATATCATTTAAATTCTGTCCTTGCATTCATAGTCGTCTTGAGAATAGTTTTGCTAATGCTAATTTCTTTAGCATCATCCCTGATCTTATTACCAAAACACTGGTGTGGTGTATGCTTTGTCATTGCCAAAATTAAGTGTCCAAGCCGTAAAGTTGCCTTGCTCATTTGAGTTCAGGAAATTATTTATATAATCTGACATAAAATCTTCGCAGCATCCAGAGGTTAACTCAGTCACTTCAACATAACATAATGTACAATTGCCATCCTTCCAGTGCCACCGAAAAGGGGAACACTATTATTAATCCAATCGGATAAAAAAGTATAAAAAACTATATGCATTTAGGTGCTCAAACAATCAACAAGCGAGCGCTCCTGCCAACGAACAGTGAACGCTTGAGCAGTTCCGAGCCCGGGAATGGCAATACGATTGAGAATGAATGAGTGCGGTGACCGGGCCATGTGCGGCAGATGGGAGACTGAGGGAAGTTAAAGTCCACAAAAGCCTGTCACAAAGGGAGCCCTACGCTGTGTGTTCGCGAGAACGTGCGGGTTTGTTCGCGTGTGCATCACCGCAAGTACATGCTCGAACGCCCAGGCGCAAAGAGACAAGCATCGCCCTCCTGCACTGAACATAACACCACTTCGCTGAAAACCATCACTTCCAAATACATTGCAACGCCCTGATTCTGAAAAGCTAATTATTAACACATGAATTTGCCTGCCGTGGACTAGTAGTCACCTATTACATTTTAACACTGTTAAGAGATCGATTAGGGGAGAGTTACGTCTGAACAAGTCCCGTTTGCCTTATCTCCGGAGGCGTGTCTCAAAGGAGGAGAAATCAGGTTTTGAATGCCAATTGGAGGCTACATCCGAATGTCGCTCTTTCCTCAATATAGTGCCCTATTTGTAAGACTGCGGCTCAAAAGCACTGTAGGTGCAGGGTTACATTTTGGACACCTATCAAATATGATCATGTGTATTGCCTGCCAGCGTTTCTGGGCACCTTGTGTTTCAGGCTGCCTTTCTTCGACCCGACTAGGAGTTTTGATTGGTTAGCCAGGGTAGAGCAGAGTTTTCCGACCTAAGCATCACTATGTGAGGAAGGTCTTCCACTGGTTGTTCCAGGCTGTGATGTGACTGATCTCTGTATTGCTTCACACAAAGATTTGATGTGAGAGGAAAATAACTGTGTTTAAGAGGTGGTGGCAACTCTGCCCTTCCCCAGTACATGTGTGTGCTTTGTGATTGTGGTTAAGGACAGTATTAGTGGTTAGTTTAAGGGCATAGTAGTAAGGGTTAGGTTTAGGGCATAGTAGTAAGGCGAAAGTCCAAGAAAATGTAAGCCACCGTGCTGCAATCCCGTTGTTGTGTGCTCACTGGGGTTTTAGGCTGGGTGTTTTTGTAAAAGCACTTTGTGACAACTGCTGTTGTAAAAAGAGCTTTATAAATAAATTTGATTGATTGATGAAGAAAATGTTTGTTCTTCTAGTGCGTCCAGAGTTATGGTTATAGGGATGAGTGTTTGGGGAAAATAGGATATTTTTGAACGTTTAGGGAACATTTTACAGTTTGGGTTAATACTAGGGTTAGGTGTTAAGATGCTAATTATGTTTTTAATTAGGGTTAGGGTTAGGATTAGGGTTGAGATGAATAGGACTTTTAAGGGGAATTAGTTGTCCCCCTTTAGATATCTGTGCTCAATGTATGTGTGCATTTAAATATATACAGCAAATTGTGTGTTTGCATGCCCTAATGTGTGTGTGTGCTAGACTTGGGAGGGAGGTGAGAGGCCCTATGACCATTGATCCAGGTCCTCCGCCCAGTAACCAGAGACTTGATGGAGGAACAAGCTGAAGATTTACTGCGGGCGTAAAGTCATATTCTATAAACATTGACACACATGGCAGCTGCCCAGCAGCCTCTCCAGGCTAGGCCACCGCGTGTCTACTCCTAGCCCAGCCCGGGATCGTATGGCTGTTATACACCAATTTGACCTTTCTGTCGGCAGCACAGGCCAACTGACCAGGGCAAGCATACGCATGTACAAACACACACGCACACACACGCAAACAAAAATGCATGGTTCGGACATCCCTGGAACCTCAATATTGTGTGAAGGCTCCAGAATTTCACGTTTACATCCAGATTCTATAGAGTCTCTTATCAGTGCACAACCCTCCCACCACACAACCCTCCCACCGCTGAGGCTGGTTTGCCCGGCGAGGCACGTCAAGCCTGTCGATGATGAGTTAGCTTCAGTAAGCATTTACATTTCTCCCTGTACGACATTGTCGCCGTCTGCAGTCGCTCATCGTCACCCAGCTAACCTTCATTTGCTCCCGTTCGACAAGGATATACAGTGTGGGGCCAACAAACAGCACCCAACTGACAGCATCACCTTTTCAATCATTTAACCGGACCATTGTTTTCAAGTCATGTTTTTAAAAAACAAAGGTCAGCACCAATGTGTCCATTTTGTCTGGCTCCTACAGGACGGAACGAGCTCATAGCGCGTTACATCAAACTACGCACAGGGAAGACGCGGACGAGAAAGCAGGTGAGTTCCACCACCACACCACTGCCCCCCCCCCCCCCCGCCTGCTTCCGGCACTTCCTCCCCAAATCCGTGCCCCTTCCATAACTTATTAACTGTGTCGGCCCTGTGTCGGAAAGCGGAGGTGAGTAAAGCACCTCCCTGACAGGAGGAGCTCAGGCTGCCTTCGTTCCTGACCCCCTATCTCACTCTAAAATGCGCTTTTGCCAAGGGATTTAGAGGCCAGGGGCCCGATGCACAGATGCTATAGGATCGGATGTCGGTGTGTTTCTTCACCACCTCGAACAGCACGAAGCCCAGCCTCGTTAGGACAGCATGAAGCCAGGAAACACAGGATCTTTACGTCAGAGGGGAGACTGGATTTGTAACCCTATCCGAGACATTGGTTTGGATGTGGAGTGACTGACTGATGTGTTGGCAGTGATGTTACATTTCAGAGTGACAGGGGGTTCATTCCCTTTTGTGATGAGGGGATCAGGAAGAAGAGGGGGCTAACAATCTGTGAATCCCAAACCAGACCCTCTGCCCTTACACACTTATTCAGAGTCACCGACCAAAGGCTCTTTTCCTGACAGTATTAGGGGCTCTGTTAAAATAAACCTCAGTAACAATTAAACAATTCCTTGAAGATGTGTTTTGTGTCAAGTTTTGAAATCAGAAATGTGTTCTTCGTCGCCAACGCGAGGACACTGTTTTTGGGCAAACTCTTTAGCAGACGTCTGTGTCAGACCCACTCATTTCCTGTCTGTCCTCTAGGTGTCGAGTCACATTCAGGTGCTGGCACGACGGAAGGCTCGGGAGATCCAGGTGAAGCTGAAGGTACGCTACGTGAGTCTTCCCCATTTTCTTTACGTCTAGAACATGCGCACTGCATCGTGGGTCAGGCCTAAAGGCAACTATGCCAGGAAAGGAACGGGTAGACATTTTTTACATTTGAAGATCTACAATTAAACTTTTTACATTTGTGTTTAGAACACAGGTCATTGAAATTCCTAACCTTCACAGAAATGACTGTCATGCCTCATACCTATCGGAGGGACCTTGCTTTCAGTGGGAATGTCAAAAATGTCTACCTACTCCAAAGTCGTTTGATGTAGCGTGCTGCCGGCGGGCATTTGTAATGTGTAAACATAATACGTGTAGTTGGAAAGGTTGTGGTGCTGCGTGGCTGTACACAGAAGTTGCAGCCAAGGAGCGCGGACCGGAGAAGAAAAGAGCATTCACACACCTTTAATCTAATCATTAATATTCCCTCTATATTTTGAGGTTTGATTCTGTGAAAAATGTCTCAGTACACCATGACCTCGAAAGACTTGAATTTCCAATGGTTATCTCTACCGACATTTCAACGCAAACAACTTGGAGACACTAAGCAATGAGAAAAAGGAGGGTTGTTGATCGTATTTTACAGCCCCTACTTTATTAGTATGGGTGTTATATAGAATGTTTAGTGCAGACGGTACAACATGCCAGATGACCTCAGTAATACGTGAAGACGCTCCAACATCCCCGGCCTCAGGCCCTCTGTTCACAATATGAACAAATACATTTGTCAGGAGAAACATTCATTTTTATGTATTGGTCCTTCCAGGCATTCGCATTTGGAAAGTATTTCAATAAAGGAGTTCCTATCTGGTGGTTGGAAGCTTTCCTTAAACGCCCCGTCTCCAGCACTTTCTCAGTTTACGTTTCCCATTGCTGACATACACACACACACACACACACATACACACACCCATCGGGCAACACAGCTTGTCGTCACCCTGGACGACGGCCACTCTGCCTTAGCTGGCAGGGCCTGGCAGTCACAAGACTCTGAGAGACATTTTAAATACGTTCTGGTAACTGAGAACACTACCAGATGTATTCCATATTTGAGCTATGCCCTTGTGTCGACCAGTATTGGAAACAACAATGTGTTGTACGGCCATGAGTTAAGTACGTAGAACAGTTGTGTTCAGCTGTTTTGGAAATTAATGAAGTTGACACGATGGACAGAAGACCAATGAGGCTTCAACGTGGACAAGAAGGACACTGTCATTTCCGTGACTAAAGCGAGCGTGTGTGTGTGCGAGCTTGTTCGTTAGCATTAGCATGGTGCTAACCCGCGGGGTCCACTGTGACCTCTAGCAAAGATATAGGCCCCTTGTCAACACCTCCCTGCCACTGCCAAGGCAATAAACCCTTCCCTCGACCCTAGGGCCCTTCACTGCCATACCGCCCAGCCTCCAAGCCCGGCGCTGGGTGATGCAATGTGGCTTTCACCGCCCGTTCCCCTCCAAGCCAACAACTTAGCAGGGCTAGCGTACCCAGGAAAACAGGTTGCTGACTGAAGTGGAAAGTGCGTGTGCGTGTCTGACTGCAAAGCCGTCTGCGTGTGTGTTTCTACAGGACCAGGCTGCCAAAGACAAGGCCCTTCAGAGTATGGCTACCATGTCCTCCGCCCAGATCATCTCAGCCACCGCCTTTCAAAACAAGATGGCTTTTCAGGGGCTATCCAGGCCACCGTACCCCACAGCCGGCGGGGTGAGTAGGTTGCACCACCTGACAGACACTGAGAAGTTGTAGTTTGTACACATGTACTAAAATGTAATTGTTTCTTCTGTTTTCTTCAGTTTTGGCATGGCAGTCTCTCGGGACAGCCTGGAGGTCCTGAAGAGTAAGTTACACACTGCAGTATGTTTGTGTGTATGTGTGTGTGTAAGTAGAAATGAAATAGGCCTATTGCAACTGAATACATGTTATTTCTAAGCTGTCATCTTTATTTAAGAAGCACTTTAGTTGATGAAGTTAAGCTGTGTATAAGTGTCAGGTGGTCCAATTAACTGAGTTTCTGTGTGTGTGTTCAGTTCCTGAAACCCCCACAAGGATGGTAAAACCAGATCAGTGGGTACCCCTGAGGAGGAAGGCTCTTTTTTGTCTCAGATGTTTAGGTTTAGGCTAAAAGATACATTTGGGGTTAGGGTTACAATCAGGGTTAGAGGTTAAATGTGTGTGGGTGTGTGAGGGGTCAGAAGGCTGAGGGTGTAACTAATGTAACTGTCTTGTCTCTCCAGCATTAAGCCCTTTTCCCAGCAGAGCTACGCCATGCAAGCGTCCGGCCCGCCCCCCATAACAGGTGGGTTTCCTCAGCTTCCCCACACGTTCTCACTGCACACACACAGCGGTGCACACTGCACACACAGCGGTGCACACTGCACACACAGCGGTGCACATCACACAGTGAATCCCGCTGTGTGATGAAAACACACAAGACCAGGCTAAAGAGCTCCCGCAAAGCTCAGCGAAGGCGATGTTTAAAACCGCAGCCGCGTTCTTCGCCGCCTTCTTGTGCCCAGGCTACGAGAGCACCACGGGCCTGCCGATGGCGCCGGGCACGCCCCCGTGGCAGGGCCGCAGCATCGCCAGCTCCAGGCTCCGCATGCTGGAGTTCTCCGCCTTCCTGGAGCAGCCACAGGACCCCGAGACGGTGAGCAGTGACACGGCACGCCCTAAACCCCATGCTTCCGACTAACCGTGTCCCAAAGGCGCTTGCTTCTTATCTCAGACCGTGCCCGCAGACCCACGGTCAACCGGAGCCGCGCTCTGACAAGTGTCAACGTCTCTCTCCTCTCTGTTTTCGGACAGTTCAACAAGCACCTGTTCGTGCACATCGGCCAGTCCAACCCAACCTTCGCTGACCCGTACCTGGAGGCTGTGGACATCCGGCAGATATATGACAAGTTCCCTGAGAAGAAAGGCGGGCTGAAGGAGCTGTTTGAGAAGGGCCCGCCCAACGCTTTCTTCCTCGTCAAGTTCTGGGTGAGTCGTGGGCCAGAGCAGAGCAGGCGTGGGTCACAGGGTAACTTCTACTGGGTGTGTGTGTGTTACTGCAGGTGTGTGTGTGTTACTGCAGGTGTGTGTGTGTTACTGCAGGTGTGTGTGTGTTACTGCAGGTGTGTGTGTGGGTCTTCTTTTTGAAAAGAATAATTGATACAGTTGGTTTTAAATAATTACCGGACACACAACAACAACTGAGTGGGGGTTCAGAATTGGAAATTGTATTCAATCACATTGAGAACCTAAATATGTTTTTGCTGGGTCAAGACAACTTTAGCCAACGGAATTCAGTAACGTTTTCAGTATGAAACACATTTGTTATGCTCTGTGTGTTTAGCTGTGTAGGGGGTACAGCAGGTATAGAGGGCACATTGTAGTGTGTGTGTGTGTGGGGGGGGGGTGGGTGGGTGGGTGTGTGTGCCTGCCCTGGCCTGGAGAGTGGCAGGGCTACTCTTTCACTGGGGAAATGTGAGCTTGGGCACCTGTCCCTCTGACCAACAGGCTGAACCCACTCCCACATGCATCCACTTATTTATAGATCCCTCAACCAACAGAGACTGGAAAACAGGGAGATGAGGGACGTAAGAAAGCAAGAGAGAGAGAGAGGGTAGATAAAGAGAGGAGAGAGGGAAAAGGAAGAAAGAGATAGGGGAGAGAGGATAAATTAAGAGAGAGAGAGAGAGAGAGAGAGAGATGGCACTGGGACGTGTTATAGTGGCTGAGATGCAGGGGTGGATGGAAAAGGAATTAAGATGAAGCGAGGGGGAAGAGTGGGGGAGCAAGAGAGAGGGAGGAGCGACAGAAATAGAGAGGGAGAGGGGGGGCAGCGGAGGTAGTGGACAGGATAGCCTCCATTGTGTTTACCTCCTCGGACCTCCTCTTTGCACTGCCCTGTGTACAGTTTGCTTTAGGAACCCGTATACTGGACATAATCCACATATTCCAGTCACACCTTAAGACCCGCACTCTGCATTCCTAAAGAGTACAGCGTGGCCCTTTGGGATCTCTAGCCCAGTTGGCTCAAACATGAGTCATCCTCGCATGCTCCTCTCTGATGGGTTATTTACTATAGACGGATGAAAGGCATTGGTGAGCGACGTGCATCGGAGGAAGCCATATCCGGCCCTCGGGAGAGGCAGCTGCTGAGAGCTGTGACATTTGATAAAGGGGTGATGGAAAGGAGGGGGAGAAGGACACATCCTATGTCAGGACAGGGGGTCGGGGGGGGGGGCGTCATCGATAGTAACCCCCTCTTCACATCACCGCCCTGTTGCACTGGAGCATCGGGACATGCGTGGCTTGTTCGAGACAAGCGGAACGACTGCCCACGCAAGGCTGTTGCCGGAAGCAACACCGCATCGCCGCGCTGTGGGATTGTCCTGAAGGGGCCCTGTCCCAAACTGATGGGTCCCACGCACGGCCAGACCCAGGCGGCAGCCGGGCGTTTTCCGTGGCGGCTGCGACACACCCGAAACGGCACAACCTCCTCGACATCGGCAACATCGATGTCTCCTGCCCGAGAAAAAGCGTCTTGCATCCGCGCAGCCACCGAGCCAGTCAACAACACCGGGTCATGACTCGGGGCCGTCCTGAGGATCCAGCCGGTTGTCATGGTGACGGTGACACGCTGCCGGCCCGTCTCCAAAGCTCTGGCATTCTAGATTGAATTTACAGCTCCCCAGCCGGCCTGGCTGCTCCCCGCGGCGCCCGTTGCCCTGTCCTAACGGATTGTCTCGCGCCTTTGAAGTGCCGGGAGAATCCGATTTGAGCCGGCCCTCGTAAATTGTTACACAGGACCCCGGCCCGGCTGATCTAATCAGCCGATTGCGGGCTGTTGATTGTAATTGGATGAATTCCCTCGCAGGCCGTTAAGGAAGGATGGAGGGGGGGTTTGGGGAGGGTCACCGGGCCCCGGGGATGAAGACAAATGAGGGAATTACAGGGGCGAGGGATGGAGACGACCAGCCGGGCAATGAAGAGGGGCTGAGTGCCGTATTAATGGCCAATTAGGAAACACGGGCCTGAGAGGAGTAAAGGTACATCCCTCTCAGTGACTGCCTGTCGTCCACCACCGTGACAGAGATGGCACCTCGTCTCCACGTCAAATCTGATCCGGGATAACATTTCCCTGACAGATCATTTTCTTTGCCATTAGGAGGAATGAAAAGATACCTGACCTAGTTTTAATGGCTAGAGGTAGCTACTGCCGTCTTAGATATACAAGGGCTTGCATACACCTGACAGAGAGAGAGGCCTAGATGGGACTAACGCCACACAGCATCTTGGGAATGTACAGGCTGGATTGGCAGCCTAAGTTAAGTCAACACAGGCCAAGCCAATAGATGCTGCTCGGCTTTACAGAGATCCCAGCACCGGCTTTGTTAAGTGGTCACACTTAGGTAATACATTTTGGAAAGCCGACAAAGGAACAAGCACCCTTACAATACATAAAATTGATTAAACCATTAAACCACAGATTAAATAACAAAATGCTGATATATTGCCTAAATTATATTTGAAACCCTATTTATACTTATTGATGTTAAGTTCCCATAACCATAAATGAAAAAATCGCCCCACATTTTTGGGAACTTGTGGAAATCTCATGTTCTCATGAGACATTGTGAGTTAAAATATAGAAATGCAATTTCACCTGTTTGTTCACCGTTTTTTGTTTAGTCCTAGGTTTCAAGGTTGTTTTTGAATATGTGATTCTTCAAAGTTGTTGTTGAGTGTATGGTCTCTCTACGTTGTTAATAGTGTGGTTCCTCTAGGTTATTAAATGTGTTGTTCATCAATGTTGTTTGTGTTAAATGAATTGTTCATCTAGGTTGTTGAATGTGTGGTTCTTCTAGGTTGTTGAATGTGTGGTTTCTGTAGGTAGCTGTTGTAGTTGAATGTGTGGTTCCACTAAGATATTAAATGCGGAGTCCCTTTTCTGCAGGCTGATTTAAGTGCCAACCTACAGGAAGACAGCAGCTTCTTCTATGGTGTATCCAGTCAGTACGAGAGCTCTGAAAACATGATCATCACCTCCTCCACTAAGGTCTGCTCCTTCGGAAAGCAGGTGGTGGAAAAAGTTGAGGTGAGACAGGAACAAGGCTCCATCAACAGACACTACGTATATATACACAGTACAAATAAACTGTAATTACCGTTTATGTTTTTGAAATATGCAACACCACATACATCAGGGGAGGGCAAAAGTTAATAATAATGTGAAAAATAACTTAAATTCTGACTCAGATGTATAAGAATGGGCTCATGAGTTGTTTTTTAATTCTCCTCAAAACTATTTTATTTCCTTCTGCGGGCCGGATGGAACTGCCTCGCGGGCCGCATTTGGCCCTCGGGCCGTAGTTTGCCCACCCCTGACATATATCAATGAACATAGACATGGCAAATAAATCACATAATGGACCACTTACTTTTCACCCAGGTTTACTGGTCGCATCCCAAACTCTGTTTCCTATTTAGTGCACTAAGTGCACTTCTCAACCCTACAAGCCATCTACAATGGTGGAATGATGACAAAAAGGGACAGAAATGTGTTTATGGTAGCCATGGTGTATTATTAGGTCAACATTGTCGCAGTTCAGGTACATTTTACAGAATACATTGAATGTTGTCTACGAGGGTATAGTGTAGGGGTGTACTGATCCGATATTAGTATCGGCCATTTTGCTAAGGCTGCATGTCCACTGTCCCAGTGCGAATTTTCCTGCAAAAACGTCGCCTTTTTCGAGTTTTGTATAAACACATTTGTATAAATCCCTCTAGAATCGGTTGACGCAAATTTGTGTGAAATGCATTGCGATTTTTACATTTCTATTCATATCTCCAGATTGCTTAAAGATGTAAGCCTTTTTTTTCGCGTTGTAGAAGACAGTTTTCTGAAAAGAATGACGTGTCGTATGTGTATTTTCGTGAAGGAGAAGCCTTCCAAATCTGGACCACAAAAACACACCATAAAACAAAATTGCACCTGTTACATTTCGATTCATATCTCCGGAAATGTTAAAGATAGAAGCCTACGGTTCTTTACATGTTGTAGGGGAGAGGAGAGTCTGATGCAACGAATGACATGTCGTTTATGTATTTCTGCACAGTAGAAGCCTTCCATATCTTGACTGAAATCTCTTAGAGACATTTTTGCGTCGAAAAGCACACCTGTTACATTTCTATTTATATCTCCGTAATTATACAATATAGAAGCCTTTTAGGGGACAGTCAGCTGCAAAGGATGACATGTTGTTTGTGTATTTCTGTAAAGCATAAACTTTCCAAATCTCGACCACAAAAACATGATTGCATAGAAAAAACTATACATTTTTTCAGGGGTTAATCTGATATAATCAGAATTTAATCTCATTTTAGATTTTTGGATTAAATGATCCATCACACTGATATAGGGATCTAAATTGTCAATTTTGGTTGATATTGTACAATTTTCGGAAGCAATAATGCGGATTACTTGTATATTATGTTACATTTTCAAACAATAATTTTTTTTTGTGGTTCTGAACACCTGGGGATGTCCATATGTGACATAATCAGCCTTACCTATTGGAGAATACTTTGAGCTTCTCAATAAAAGCAACTACATGTGAACATACGTTTTTTGTATTCTCTTCACACATTGTTACTGATAAACTCATTAAGTCTTCTCAAACAATGGTAACTATTCATCCTTCTTCAGGTTATGGGTTTTCAGAGTCCAAAATGTAAAGGACATCATTCGAAAACAAAGGATGACCTCCTGAGAGGTCAAAAGGTCAAGGTTCTGCCAGGCTGATTTTGGGGTCCCAAATGACCCATAGACTGTAGAGGGATAAATGCAGGTGTTTTTTCAGGCGGTACGATCTATAGAAAATGAGGTGGCGTGTAAGCGCGAACAGCTCAGGTAACTGACAATAGCTAAGGTAGCTGTCGCTAGCTATCGTTGCTGACGCGAAGGAAAAACATTTAAAACAGAAGATGAACATTTAAAACAGAAGCTGGCACAGCTGCAGAACTCTCATGTTTGAGCTCAAAGCAGCGTAGATGTTTTGGCCTTCACGCTTTCTAACCATAACTCTTTAAGACTTGTTGTGTATTGTTGATATTGCATGTAAATGCCAAAAAGTTAGTTCGTTTTTTGTAATCTGTCCAATTTCAATGTTAAACTGCCTTGGTTGAAGTCACCATTGCCACCATTGCCACTTTGATTAAGATGAGACGGGGCCTAGTTCCAATCGCAGTAATTTATTTGTCCAATACGTATCCACTTTCCATTTCTATCTTGCAATTGAATACACGCAAATACCTTACTCTACTCTTGAAATGTTTTTTATGATGTACTGTTGTTTTTTATGATGTAAAACTGTGTTCAAAGTTAAATAAATTCCAAAAAGTCAGTAAAACATTTTCATGACATACAATTAGGATAATTCATTTCCAAAAATCATAGCAATCATAGCCCATGTCAACAAAATAAAAATGGCAGTATTGGACCGTTACTCTGTATGCTCAGTACCTACAATCAGTATCGACAATGAAAAAGTGGTATTACTGCATTTTCCACATTGTCTTTTCTGTTGGAAATCGTAAACATGATATAGTGGTATATTGAACCCCCCGTCATGTGTTGTGTCTCCCCAGACAGAGTATGCACGCTTTGAGAACGGCCGCTACGTGTTCAGGATCCACCGGTCCCCGCTGTGTGAATATATGATCAACTTCATCCACAAGCTCAAACACCTGCCCGAGAAGTACATGATGAATAGTGTTCTGGAGAACTTCACCATTCTGCAGGTACACACCCAAACACACTCCAATATCTACTAAACCTTTACAGTGATGCATCAAAACACTATTACTTGTCAATGGCCATTGTTGCCATGACATCTTCCATGCAGAAGTGGGGGAGATTGAGGGGGCGAGTGGCGGGAAATGAGCTGCGAGGGTGTCACGGTAACACCAGTCGCTAACATACGGTTTCAAAGACAACGTCCATTCCAGTTGGGATTTACATTCTTGGGAGTCCAGACACAATGGCCATATTCAACCCACCCAACTGACCAGATGGGAATGGTTCGTTAGGTTCTCAATGGGCTAATGTAGCCCACGTTAACCATGAGCTGTATGCACACAGCAGCGCTGAACCAAGGCTGTCAATGCTGTGGAACATGCAACAAGTGCTTCATTCAGGGAGAGGATGAGCAGTGGAATGAAATGGCTCTCCAACAGAGCTAATGCATATTTCATTAGTCGCTATTGTTTTCATTCCCAGTCCATAATGTGAGTTCTTAGCTCTTGCCATCTGAACTTGTATGTCTGGTCACAAATGTGAAGCGCATAAATCGGAAAACAAAGTAGCTGTATACCAACGATAAATAAAACGATGATACAGTTGGTGTCATCCAGGGAAGCCAAACCTCTGATAATCCAGATGACTGCTTCACATTTTCATAGTCACAAATATCATGTCACATACAGTTTCAGTGTTTATCAATAATTATGAAATGACATGGTGTCATAACCTAGCTCATGGCACGGTGTCTGAACAGAATAAGCCAATTTTTCCTCTGTGATGAAAACATGCGGTGTAACAACCACTTGAATGTGTTTATGTCTCCTCTGTATGAGCACTAAAGTTGAAATCTGTTTCTCTGAATTGCCCGGTGAAAGCCAAACACTATAATATTGAATCTCATAACCTGCCTAGTGATTTTGGCAATCGAACAATCTTTCCAGCTATGCCCACATGACCTGCACTGAGATCTATAACGAGGCATTTTGGGATTCTATAAACAACAACCGGACTTGTTTGAGGGTGGGGAAGCAGAGTTTCTTTTCAAACCAAACAAGAAGTGTACTTGGCAAAATAAATCTTTTAGCACAGCTGGGAGAGTCAAAACAAAATCACCATGTTGTTGAAAACTCTTCGTTTAGTCTTAAAAGTGCATTTACCAGATTGTTCCCACTTTGGAGCGGTGGGCCATGTGGAGACAGACATCACTCGAAACAAACCCTTGCCCTTTTTGTCCTACTTCCACTTACCTCACATCTTCCAGGAATATTCTCATCATGTAAATGCGTGTTTCCCTCGAATTTAGCTCTCAACGAACGGGGCAAAAATGACAATGTATACTGACATGTGCATAGATTTTGGGGGATTCTGTCAGGCAGATGCTATGCCAATGGTTCATCTAAAAATGTAGCGTTATGCGCCAACTGTTTGAAACATGTAGCCTTTTCTGCAAAGGCTAAGTGTGTGGCTTCTAATTCTCATCAACGTGTCACCGTTTTCTTTCCCACAAGTATGTACGTATGATGAATCCTACGCGTTAGTACTGTACTGGTTGCCTGGTTGTCTGACTGCTGGCCAGTCAATAACATGGCCGACCTATTCTCTACAGGTGGTGGCCAACAGGGACACATTGGAGACCTTGCTTTGCGTGGCCTACGTCTTCGAGGTGTCCACCAGCGAGCACGGAGCCCAGCACCATATCTACAGGCTTGTCAAAGACTGAGTCTGGGCCGCCTACAACAAGAGCCCGCCCAATCATGGCCAGAACCCTCTGTAGGCAGCAAGCACCACACGACTGTCAGGAGGTCCCAAAGAAGCGCTAGGTGGATTGCTTGCCCAGCGAACCCAGTGAGGAAGAGCTGGATGGAGTGGCTTCGGGAGTGAACTACTCGTGTGTGGTGTGAGCGAAAAGCCGACGGTGGGAACCTTCGTTGCAGTATCTAAATGTACAGTAGGCCCTTCAAGAGGAGCCAAACGTCAAGGCGATGCATGAAAAGTTTTTTTTTTTTTTTATCTCATTTTTAATAGTGCTTGCTTGTTTGATTTGGTTTCTATTCCCAAAGCTGCATGGGCTGGAATGTTTGGTTGTCCATGGGCGCCACCTATTGACATCTAATGTATATTACACACAGAAGAAAGCAGAGGGCACGAGGACAAAAGGACAGGTCTGAAAACCCCATGACTGCACGACCATGTCATTGCCAATGTTCGTATGTAGTATGTACTGTACGACAGCCATCTCCTCCATGTCTCCAATGAATGTCGGAGGAACGCTATGGTTCAAAGAAATGTTGTGTCCACCTGGTTTGATATAAAAAATTTAATGTAATGTTTTTTTGGGACTATTGCAGAAAGACTACAACTCCCTGTTAACTGTAGTTGAACCAGGTTGGAATCTGCCATCTGGCACCGATAATGACTTGTGACAGTATAAAGTATCTGGTGCAGCTGCACTTCTTTCTTGCTTGTAGCTGAATTTTAAGATGGAAAAACAAGTGCAACTTCACACATATTGTAATTGACAAATCGTGTTGTTTGTTATTTGTTTTTCATGTGAGAATAATATAAAAAAGATCAACTAGAATTGTTATATAAATAATAAAGCAATGATATAAGTTTTCCCAGGCAGGTCTGAAAAATGTAATGCTGTATAAGAATATACAGATAATTTAAATGCGCATTGGGTAAGGTTGGAGAAGATAAATTAAACTCAAAAGAAGGAGGTTGACCTCGGTAATCCATATGAGGCCTAAGGAAGGTGACTGTTTGCCAAAGTATGCAGGACTTGATTCAATCCCAGTGAGAAATAGTTTGGGAAAGAGATTGATAAAATCATTGAGCCGCTCAACAATCTTCACAAGAGTTGTACTTAGAGGTAGAAGTACACAGAAACTGCCAAAGGAATTTACATATTATACAAAAAAGCTAGATGAAAATAACTATAGCATATGAGTTGAGTCACAGGGAAGAACATTACTTATACCAGTGTAAATATGATCTAATACAGTCGTGGGAAGCTTTGTGACAGGAATCAATACAGTGTAGTGCAGTTCAATGATGATAGATGCAGTGAAGCAGTGTCCCTTAATCGCTATAGGCCAGAATGCCACATGGTTTAGTTTTTAGGGATCTCCATTATCACTTTTGGACTTGAGGCGACTATATTCTCTGAAATAAACTCTTTGATGAGGGCCACAGTGTAGTGGGTTTCTGTTTGCAGGTGCTCTTTGTCAATTTTGACCGGACCTGTTGCCTGATTGAGAGATTTTGTGATAAGGTGGTGTCTGGGGTTGGAGAGGTTTGGGGGTGCAGGTCCTCTTTGGAAGGCAGATGGCAGACGATGAGCCTTTCTGCAATAAGAGTCCGCATTTTGCCCTTGACACTTGGGCATTCCCAAACCAGTCTGGAAATGGATGAAAGTAGATGCACTGACAACATTGATTTGCTATGGATTAGAGAAGTCGTCCCCAACATTTTTCAGTTACCACCCACAGCATTTTCCTCTGCTCCAAGTACCCTTGATGTACCCCCCCCCATGTTTAGAACTAGTAAGCCCATAGTGTACTCCCTGTTGAATGGCCAAGTACCACCATGGGTCCTAGTACCCCTGGTTGGGAATCACTGGATTAGAGGGATTGTTATAAATCTTGAATGTCAAAATGTAATACAGATTATACATATTCAATCCTTTTTTTAATTGGTAATTAGGCACACGCCCTTTGGATGCCCCTACCAAACTGGGGTGTAGCACCTTTAAGATGTAAGATGTGAGTGAGATACATCACAGGGCCAACCATCTGTGGGCCTGTTGGAAAGAACCAGATTTGTGCAATCCATGCACTAATGGTTACCATACACGTGCTTTCAAGTGATTTAATTTTTAATTAAACTTTAGGTGGTGGATTGCCATGCAGGGATGCTACAACATATCATTGGTGTTAAAACTTGTTTTCTAACATTGGGTCATGGGAGAGAGTAAAATAAATTGGGTTTATATTCAGTTTTTAAATTGAAATTATTCTCATAACGTTTTATTAGGAACCAATTATTTTAGAATCTTTAGGGGCTTTTTTTGTAGATTTCTATAGGAAACAATCCTGTGAGGATTCCAAAACGTTCCTACAAATAACGATAAACATCATTACAGTTTTTTTGGACTAGAGTATACTAAGGAATCATTCCAGTTTTATCAGACCAGTAGTTTAGTTTGTAGGAATAAATTGACCACAAAAACATTACTTCTTTGCATCTGTACTCCTATGAATTTTAGATGAATTACTTTTCTCCAGCCCTATCCCTCAGACTTTCTCCTGTCATAAATTATTTCAAATGTATATCCTATGCGTCATATGAATCATATGTCATGTTCTGTATGTGCCATATAGGATGTAATTTGAATGCTATTATTTGCTGCTGTTCTATTTAAGTGTTTTTGTTTTTGTGTCCTAGTCCAAATGTAGTCTAATGCATTTGGTTGATGATTTTAGCAGACACTACCCAGGAAGGTATTGTTTGGAATGTTTCCACAGATAAATGGCTAAATGGTCGTAAAACATCTCCCATATCCACATTTGGGGTTATTGCAGGGAGTTTCAGAAACACTCTCTGCTTGCTTTGTCCTCATGGCTGCCTGATCTAGCAAACCTAAAACATTTGAAGAAAAGATTTGATACATGCACTTGTATACATTCTACCTATTAAAATAATCTGTTACATTAATTAATTGAATCCTTGGAATCTATAAAACGGGTCAAAATCCGGTTCCACCAATTGGCAAAACACTTCTTCATAACATTCTCCACACGGAAAACACTCCACCTCCGGTCGCAACAAGTTGCATCTAACTCTAATATATATAGGATTATGAGTGCAACATTTTATTGTGCCATGAACGGTTGTTACGGTACAACAATATCACGCCAGCCCAGCAAGTGGTGATAGAGCGAATGGTGTTCACTCGAGGGCGAACGGAAAGTCAACGGAAGTCACAGAAAGGCGCAGTTTATTCTTTCTTAATGCACCCGGATGTTTTCGTTTCTGACGTGATGAAAACAACGCAACTACCTATTAAGCTTGCATAAAATAAACCATGTCGAAAATACAGTTATTGAGAGTTTTTCTGAGCGAGAGATTAACAGCTGCCGCCGAGGAGATATTTGGAGTTGTTGAAAAAACGGTTGCCGAGTATCAGGAGGAAGTGTTCCGTCTACAGAGGCTGCTCGACATTGTTCTTCAACCTGAAATTAAGGGTGAGTGTCTGCATCAATCGGTTGATGGCTAGTCATCAATTTACGATAGAATTGTTTTTTATAGTAATCCATTACATCATCGGCTCACGTGGTTATAATACCAATGGTTGTTAATCTTACAAAGGACATGTTGGTCCACATAGAATCACCTTTATTCGGCAAGTACATTAACGCACTCAAACACTACAATGCGACTTCGTAAACACCATTTAGAGACATACCAAATCAACACAAACAGCCTTTTAATAAAATAAAGTCAAATTTGCTATTTTTGGTGTACACTGAAGGGTTATGAAAATACAATAAGACACATGAGGCAAAAGTAAAAAAATTCACCTTTTGTTTCTGTCTCTTTCAACCCTTATCCTAAATGCTTTACCACCTAACAGTAACAGCACTGTCAGTATTCCAGCCCACCATTTTAGATAAGCATAAGTATTGGGACTTTTGACCACCAGTATTTATAATTTATCAGGTGTTTCCTGACCCTTTGTGCATTTCCTGTTAGTGTGTAGTCTCAGTTCAATCTTTTGCTTTTGCCTTTGGAGTCTGCATCGAAATAATCCACAGTTTTCCAGGTCCTGAAAAAGAAAGAAACCAGAGATGTCTTCAGCATTTGGCAACAAACAGGTCGTCCAAGGTCAACAACGGCGGTTGACCAGATCTGTGTGAAACTACCAACAACCTCCAGAGTGCTGGGATGAAAGTTTTCTTGTTCACAATCTGTTTGCAGAAGACTTTGGCAGAGAATTTAGACTACACTGCAAGACACAAACCTCTGATCAGCACCAAAAACCGAAAAGCCAAAGTAGAATTTACTAAAAAAGTTGACCTCCACACCTGTGAAGCATTTAATAAAATATTTACCACCTCAACTCTGTGAAGCATTCTGGAGGCAGTGTAAAGTCATTGACATGCAGGGCCTCCTCTGGGCTTACTCGTCTTTATTGATGATGTGATGAATGATGGCTGCTGTTTAATGAATTCAGAAGTGTAATGAGATATTTTTAATAAGGTGGAAGCCTGCTTTGCAGGCCTGGGGTGGCTGAGGTAACTATGGTAAAGGCTGAGACACACTGGTGTACATTTTTCCCAAGTCATTTCTGCAGTTTTGTTTACCTGAGTTCTCAGAGGTATTGACCACACAATCTGCCCTTATATTATGAGATTGTAGCAATGCTGAAGATACCTTTTGTTTGTAGTTGTTGGATTGATTTTCTTTAAATTTATTTTTATTCCTTTTTGCAGGCGAACCAGTCAGGGTGTGGGTTTACATTTCATTAAGTTTCTGTTTCATCTTTTCCTCCAGACCTCCAGCAGCTCAATATCTCTGTCTCAGAAGCAGAGCTTCCCCCAGAGCAGCAGCACCGTGAACTGGAGTGGAGCCCCAGTCATGGTCAGGAGGACCCAGAGCCCACACAGATCAAACAAGAACTGGAGGAAATCTGGAAAAGTCAAGAGGAAGAGCAGCTTCAAGGGCTGGA
>JACXGK010008744.1:0-21361 GCA_016801125.1 Novumbra hubbsi | reverse complement strand
GGGGAGAGATATGGATGGATGGGGAAGGGGGAGAGAGATGGATGGATGGGGAAGAGAGAGAGATGGATGGATGGATGAATAGGGAAGTGGGGAGACAGTGGAAAACATTGTACCCATTTTAAACATCAATACTATTTAATGACCTGATTGGAATGACGTGAGCAGGTAGAAGAGTTTTTACAATAACAACATTTTAGAGGGAAAAAAAAAAGAACTCAAGTCCCAGCTAGTTTATCTCCTAATCTATAACAAGTGTAGGTATTAACCTGCTTTCAATTCCATATACAGGCATATTTCAGCTTTTGATTCTATCGCAATGACTACATTGTTCTTCATGAGGTGCTTTGAACTTGGCCTTAATCAACCCTGGCACACGTGGGCCCTCCCGAAAGCGTTTCCCCTTCACAGAGGCCTGTTTCTTAAAGCACCCACACCGACAACGTTTCATATGTTAATTGTCCTTTTGAAGAAGTTATTATGATTGTACAGAGAATCAGGCAATCCTAGTGCTCATGCTGTGAGAACAGACTTCTAAAGCCTGGATGTGAAAGTTGCAGATGTCCAGCGCACACACACACACACACACCAGGTAACCCATTGAACTCTGAGGGCCCAGAGGCAACCTCTCTATCTGGGCTTGTGATTAGAACAGAGCTGGAAATCCCCAGCTAGCTAACTGTGTGTGTGCTTTGTGATGCATCTGTGTGTGCGTTTCTGTGTGTGTGCAGGTGTGTGTGCGCGTGTGTGGAAAACGTAATCCTGTTAATCACATCAACAGTTCAAAGGGCCCACACACAAAACACCCCTCAAGGTACGTCGCAGAAATGCAACACAGCTCAGATTAATTGGCAATGATTGACGGGGTGTAGAACTTACCCATCAAACAGATGCCTCCTGGTGGATTCTATGGCACTGTCCACGTTGCGGATGGCCTCTTCGATGGATGATGTCACAAAGGTGTCCCCTTGTCTACTAACTGGAGGCACTGCGAACAGATAGGCACTGCTTTCATAGAGGGTCTTCAAATGGACTACTGGAGCCCTTGGGATCAGAAGGTTCTGCCATTTACGTCAGAAATGACTTATTTGCATTGAGCGAGTCTTTAGTCGGTCCTTTACATCTGTAACACTACAGATCTCTTTCACTGAACAATGCACATTACTTAAACGATTTAGATTAAACCTGCGCATTAGATCCATTCATTTTTTGACCTCATCAATACATCCGTGTATTGATACTCCATGGAAGGAAGAAAAGGATGCAGCCGATGTTGCAGCTGAGCAAGTCAGCCTCTGCATTTCCCTCTACAGCATGAGGAAGTTATTATAACCCGGCTTCCACCACAGGCCTAAAACATCTGCACGAAACACCTAGCGCTAGTTAACCGGGTGACTTCACCGTGCAGGGCTGGACATCGCTTTCCAACCGCGTCCCGGTCCTGAGAATTGGAAAGGACAGAGCACATGTCTTGGCTGGCTCTGGAGAGTACGTGCCATGGAAAACCGTGAGGCGTGGGGCTACTGATGGGTCCAACGTCAACACAGCATCGTTCACCGACGACCCACGCTAGCTGCCGTCGGACACAAATCGGCTTTCAGGCAGGCTCGGCCAAATAAAAAAAAAACAGGGCTAGGAGCCGAGGAGTCAGACCCGACTTGGAGTGTTACAATAGCTACAGTTCGGCGGTCAGAAAGCCTCGGCTTGGCAAACTGTCGGATGAGTGCAGACCGTGGCTCCATGCCAGCCACAGCCACTATGAGCTAAGTCGGATGTGTTAAAGCAGGGCCGGAAACATAAAACCCCACGAGGCCTGTAGTTTTCCACCACTTACGCTGTTGGCGAAGCTCGGTGTATCACAGGGTCTTACCTTGAACCGTGAGCACCATGGAGGCGGACTTGTAGCCGATGGGGTTGCGGGCGACACACTCGTAGCGCCCACCGTCAGCCAAACCAACGTCCTTGACCTCCAGGAAGCCCTCTGGGGCTATGTGAAACTTCCCGCTCTCTGTCACCTGAACGCCATCCTGAAACGTTGCCATGAGAGACAGGGTTGAAAGGTCAGGGGGCATGGGGGGGGGGTGTTCGTAGGAACACGGAGCGACACTAGTGCAAGACACACATGGCCGAATCGGCATTTGGTACGCTGCAGTGTTTCGCTATAGGCAGTGACATTCCAAACAGTGCAACCACTTTGTACATTTGTAGTCAGGCAGTGACTAACAGCCATTTCCTGATGGGAGTAGCCCCTTGCCTTATGTTCCCCTCCCATAGATCCTGGCTATACAACCCACGTTCCCAGCAGCGGTGGCCCCCTGGCTGGGGACCAGGCGACCGGTGCCTAACCTTGTTCCAGGTGAGGACGGGCTCGGGCTGGCCCTGAGCGCTGCAGGGAATCTGGACGTCGGTGCCAGACTCCACAGTCAGGTCCCTTGGAGCATTTGTGAAAACAGGCGTTACTGATGATTTAAAAACACGTGTTAATGATTACGTCGACGCTGGCCCACAGCTCACAGTGCAAAGAGTCACGATGCAGTCAAGGTGCCTCCTTGTCCAAATGTTCTCAGTGTGTCAAAAACAGGAACTAACACAAGACCGTGAAGTTGGCACGAACACACACACAGACACGCAAACAAGCATGCACACTTGTACAAACACATGCATGCTCCCTTCCACACCCGCTCACATGCACATGCAATCTGGCTCACACGAGTGCAAACACACACACACACACACACTGCACACAAACAACTCTGTGTTGCAAGTTGATCTCTGTTCTAATTACAGGGACCAGCTGTACTCGAAAAGGACAAATCTCATCCGTTTGCACGTACATCCTATCCAGCTAACCCAGGGAGAGGAGGGGTTTTCAAATGTAGCTCAGACCAGGGATAAACTCCTCTTTCACACAGAACTGGGGATGGCTTTTCCTCCTCTCAGGACCACATCCCATTGGGTTAAAGGGGGTGTGTAACCCCAGTAGCTAGCCACAGTTCGTAAGGAGACCACAGTCCCTTTACGTGGATGATCCCCTGAGCCCAGGGGCATCCTGAGGTTTAACAGATTAACGGTTTTACAACTAATCCAAATCGAGTAAAAGTGATCTCTAGGAAAAAGTAGAACGCCCTGAACGGGTCCTAGTATCCAAGCGGGCCATATGTTCTTCGGTGTAGCCAAATAGCCGTCCCTCTTCCTGCCTGTTGGGTCCTTATGTGCCCAGCGTGTCTCTCTCTGAGTGTGTCGGCATGTGTGTCTGCCGTTCCTTCCCTCAGGTGGAGAGCGGCGCTGGGTTGAAGCCGCGATTACACACTAAGCGTTGCTCAGGGCGATTTGGGCAGGGGCCATTCTGGAACACGTACTCCCCTACATGTCGACATTCATTGCTACACGGAAAACATGGTGTCGCCTGGGATTACAGAGAGCCATGCTTTCCGTTTCCCCGCTCTGCTCCTCGTCCCACGTAGGAATTAAAGCCTGTCAATTCGGAGAGGAGAAAGGCCGAGAGAGGAAAAGAGACTCCAAGCCGTATAACCAGTGTTCAGTACCAAGTCCAGTCATTGTTTCTAGAATTTCAGGCTTGAGTTTAAACAACAAATGGAGATGTTATGTCACCACATAATCTCAGATGTTACTATCCTCCACTGACCCATTGTAGTGTTTGCAGAGGTCCTAACAATAACATCCCTTAGGGATAGGAATTGCAATATTTAGAAAATAATCTGAAATGTTTATATTGTCCCCTTTATTACAGATGATAATTAATGGCATAACGTTTTGGGTCTTAGTATAAATTGGGTATTCACTGCTTGTCTACATAATTACATAATGTTCCATAATCTTGTATAATTGTCATGTCCAAGAGGGCATTTCTTGCCACTTGTTACAACGTTTATATGACTAAATAAAGCTTGGGAGAGATATTCACGGCTAAATAAAGCTGGGGGGAGATATAAATGAAAAAAAAGCTGGAGAGGATATTCATGGATAAATAAATCTGGGAAGAGATATTCACAGTTAAATAAAGCTGGGGAGAGATATTGGTGGATAAATAAAGCTGGGGAGAGATATTCACAGTTAAATAAAGCTGGGGAGAGATATTGGTGGATAAATAAAGCTGGGGAGAGATATTCACAGTTAAATAAAGCTGGGGAGAGATATTGGTGGATAAATAAAGCTGGGGAGAGATATTCGTGGATAAATAAAGCTGGGGATAGGTCTGATGCTTTAGGTCAGCTACTCTGCATTGTAGCTGACATAGAAGACCATGCGACACGTTGGACGTAACACCATCTCAGCCGATTTTACTGCGTGGATGTAGAATTAATGGACCATGTTTTCTGGTGTAAGATTTACTTAAAGAATAATAAGATGAACCTTAAATAATCTTAAATTAACCATTTTGTAGAGACATTGACAATAAACGCGACAATAGGTTTCGTACACATTTTGACCCCCTAAGAAATAGAGACATGCCACGTCACCGCGATGTCCTGGAACCCCAGTACACTGCTGTCTGTACGGTGCACCTGGGATTTGAACCCCTGCCTTAAAACAAAGCAGTGGACCACTGCCACCACTCGGGGAACCATATTAACACTCAAAGCCACAAAATAACCCTTTTTCTGGATTCCATTTGACCGGCGGTAGACCCCCACGGGATGCTAAACATGGCGGCCCGGATACGGGGACGGGAGTGACATTGTTAGGGGACGGAGACGCATCGGCCACAAGACGTCCGCGTCACCTCTCTGCTGGACGTGGAGCTGCGCGGAGGCGCGGGCCGTGCCCACAGGGCTGACCGCCTGGCACTCGTACTGGCCCTCGTCATGGGGCGCCACGCGGGCGATCCTCAGCGCCCCCGTGGAGAGGACCTGGTGGCGCCGGTCCTGGGGCAGGGGGCTGCCCCCCCGGGTCCAGGCGATGACCGGCTGGGGGTAGCCGCTGGCCTCGCAGGGGAAGTCCACCGTGTGTCCCTCCAACACGGACTGGTCCTGGGGGGCCGCGGTGAACTGGGGGGTCGCTGGAGGGAGGCGGGGGGGGGGGGGGGGGGGGGGGGGGGGGGGGGGGGGGGGGGGGGGGGGGGGGGGGGGGGGCAGAGGTGAGACGGCGTTCTCCCAACACATTCAACCAGACACAAGCGCCCATACACGGCCTACAGCAGGCACCACACCACGCGGCCGGACGACGTGTCCCCAGGGGGTCCAACCCGGCGCCGGGCCCCGCGGAGCCACTCACCCTGCACGATGATGTACGCGGTGGCGTGGATGGTGTCCACGTTGTTGGAGGCGAAGCAGGTGTACTGGCCCCCGTCCGCCTGCACCACCTCCTGGATGTACAGCCCCCCGGACGGGGTGGTGTTGATGCGGGCGTCGCTGGGCAGCGGCGTGCGGTCCGCCTTGGTCCAGGAGACCCGGGGCTGGGGCTGACCCGTGGCGCTGCACTCCAGGGTGACACTCTCCCCGACCAGCACCTCCGTATTCTGGGGCTGGATCACGAAGCTGGGCCGCGCTGCGGGGCGGGAGCGAGAGAGGGTGAGGAGGCGGGAGGAGAACGAGCCAGCGTGGCTGCTGGATGACTCAAATGCAAGTTAGGGCTACACTTTCACATGGAGGGCCGGGGGGAGGGCCAAGGGGGAGGGCCCGGGGGAGAGGGCTCCCTTGTCGATGTTTGTAGAAAAAAGGATATCCGAGGGTGGATGGGAGCTATCAAGCCAACTACAAGGACTTCAGTGTAACTGACTGAGCCACACGGGTTTACACTATTCAAGCCCGTGAACTCGTATGAACTCTTCCCGCTACGACGGGCTGGGAATCTGTAGGGAGTATATACACACAGTCTGTCCACTCGCTTAGAATCTAAGATACAGGAAACCGCCAACAGATGTCCTCGGAGCAATTCCTGAGTGGGTTTGGCCTCGCAACCATCCGTCACTGGACACGGGCCCCGGGACTTCTAGAGGCAGTCCGGCTCATCTCTCGGGGGGACAGTGGTGATCAGGAGACAGAGAGAAATGCGTTTCCCATGGAATGCTGAGTGTTAAATTGTCTGAGGGCTTGTTGTGACCTCTGAATCGATTGACCTTTGGACCAGCACAACGACCCTACAGTCCACTACAACATTAGAAGTTCATCCAGCCCTTAAATCGAGCGTTTGCAATGAACAGAATGGTCGCCCCTCCGTTAGCTTCAATTGGTCCTGTTTGGGTACAACCAGTCCTATTTAAAGACAACAAGACCTGTTTAAGTTCAATGGGGACACGTGCGTATCACATTTTACTGGACAAGTCAAAACCGTGCAGTTGCAGGCTTGGAGGTGTGACACTTAACAGAAAAGTGACATTACAGAGATGCCTTCCATAACATGGGAGAGAGGCCACTCACATGGAGCTCCAAAGTATCTGAGCGTGACCTGGGAGGTCTTGACCTCTCCGGCCACGTTCTTGGCCATGCACTGGTACACGCCCTGGTCGGTCTCTCGGGTGTCCTGGATCGTCAGCGTGCCGTCCTCCAGCAGATTCAGCCGAGAGTCGTCGTGCATGTTCAGGGCGTTACTGGGACGAGATGACACAGACACTGAGCCACTGCTTATGTGTGTTCATGTGGGGAAAGCAGACAGGCATTCTCGGAATGAAAGGAGAACGTTGGTATGATCGGTGGAAGGAGGCACTCACTTGTTCCTGAGCCAGATGATCTGTGGCTTTGGGTTTCCCTCTGCCCTGCAGGTGAAGTACACAGTGTTCCCCGATGTCACGTCAACATCCCGGGGCTCCGACGTGATCCGGGGCACCTCTGCGCAGGAGGAGGAGGACGTGTGGAGAATGAGTAGAGGATGAGGGGAGGATGAGAGGAGGATGACAGGAGGATGACAGGAGGATGAGAGAAGGATGAGTGGAGGATGACAGGAGGATGACAGGAGGATGAGAGGAGGATGAGTGGAGGATGACAGGAGGATGAGAGGAAGAAATACATAAAGTTTGAAGAGAACACATTAAATCAAACAGACTAGAGGCATAAATAGAGGACTTTTTCCTCTCAAGACGAGAGTCATGTCTGTATTAACTGTTGCTTGACGTAAGTAGGGCCAGAGGAGTGGGCTGGACAGAGGACACTGTTCTTCATGCCTGTTCTGGGGGCATGGTGAGGGCCTCTCTGGTTAGGAGAAGCAATGAAAACAGGGGCGCGTGCACATAAAACCACAAATCCTGTGAGGAAATTGTTAAACTACTCTGGACACAAAGCAGGCAGTGAGAACAGTGTGTGCCTGCCCTTGGGGGTGGAGAACTCCCGGCGGTTACCTCCTTAGACACTCTGACCTCTCTGACAGGCTGGTTCTTTTTGAGGTACGTCATTCACTGCAGACACACGCCCGCTCCCTTTTGTCTACATGTAACAGACACCTTTAGCAGAGAGCAGAGATTAGTTCCTCCAGGCCAACAGCTCTGCTCTCTCCTAACACAGACACCATGGACCCGGGACAGCCTAGGACACAAATATCTCTGCTCTCTCCTAACACAGACACCATGGACACGGGACAGCCTAGGACACAAATATCTCTGCTCTCTCCTGACACAGACACCATGGACCCGGGACAGCCTAGGACACAAATATCTCTGCTCTCTCCTGACACAGACACCATGGACACGGGACAGACTAGGACACAAATATCTCTGCTCTCTCCTAACACAGACACCATGGACCCGGGACAACCTAGGACACAAATATCTCTGCTCTCTCCTGACACAGACACCATGGACCCGGGACAGCCTAGGACACAAATATCTCTGCTCTCTCCTAACACAGACACCATGGACCCGGGACAGCCTAGGACACAAATATCTCTGCTCTCTCCTAACACAGACACCATGGACACGGGACAGACTAGGACATAAATATCTCTGCTCTCTCCTGACACAGACACCATGGACACGGGACAGACTAGGACACAAATATCTCTGCTCTCTCCTAACACAGACACCATGGACCCGGGACAGCCTAGGACATAAATATCTCTGCTCTCTCCTAACACAGACACCATGGACCCGGGACGGCCTAGGACATAAATATCTATGCTCTCTCCTGACACAGGACACGGGACAGCCTAGGACATAAATATCTCTGCTCTCTCCTGACACAGGACACGGGACAGCCTAGGACATAAATATCTCTGCTCTCTCCTGACACAGACACCACGGACACGAGACGGCCTAGGACACAAATATCTCTGCTCCGGTGCTTCCAGGTCCCTCGTCACACAATGAGCCCAGCAGCTAAGGCGCGGTCAGACAGAAAACTGGCCTGGCTGAAATAGCACAGCTTCTCTTCTGTCTCTTTCACCACCACCGTTAAACCGGAATGGCCCTGGACACTAATGACACTACTACCCCTCACCGAAGGATCCCGGTCCTCCCTAGGCCCCAGACGGAGCGGGGGGGCCTGGGCCAGCGAGGAGGTGGCACCTCGACCCCCAGGCACCGTCGTTTTGACAGCTGCTCGACCCGCTGCACATTGTTCCAGCGTTTGTAGGGGGTGAGAACGGGGGAGTAGAGAGGCGGGGGTGTGTGCTTGGTGCGAGGAGGGCAGGGAGAGAAAAGGTGAAGGAGGGAGTGGAGAACGCACCCCTTTCCACCGTGCTTAAAACAGCCATTGTTCCCTGGAGCCTCCGTTCCACACACACAGAGGGGATTCATTCAACAGGAACAGGCAAGTCAGGGCTGTCAAATTAGCTGCTGAGGCTTCTGTGGGTTCTGGAACATAAAGGGCCAGCAGCTGCCTTCAGCGTTTTACACCACAGCAGTGGTCACTGATGATGGACGCGGGGGGGGGCATGATCAGGGTGGCAAAGCCACTCGGACGTAATAGTAACAAACTAAAAAGCCAATTATGGACTGAAAGTCCTGCTGGACTAAGAACAGCGTAGACCCCGACAAGATTCAAGCACTTATTACCTCACTCCATTTCCTTGGGGACCGGCCCAATGAAAACCACCGGACGGGCATTAAGACACACGCTTCATCTGCAAAGCTCTGGCTGGATATATGGTGTGGCGTTGGTTTTCACTCTTTTAATCTGCCACCCTCGCTTATTCGCCTCTCACATAGGTGAGTCGTTTCCTCAGATCACAGACCCGTGGAACATCCCGGGAACCCGTACGATCCCAGCACACCATCTCTCACTCCACCCATACATCCACCACACACGGAGGCCCGATGGGCTCAGCAGACGCTAAGCAACGGCAGGGCTTCCTGTCTGACATGTTAGCCAGCCGTGGGCCACAGCTGCTGGGGTGGTGGAGGAAACAAACAGCTGGCTGGAGACCACAGAACATCCCACCCCCCCCCGCAACAAAAGAAAAAACACTGAGCAGACAAACTCACATTTTCATTTCAGTACTTTGCCATTTAGCTTTCACCCTGGGCAAGAGCCCAGTGCGTATATTTTCCGATATTTCGCCGGAGTGCAAACCGCGACCCTGATCTTGAAAGCAGCCGAGCCGCGGACCGTCAGACCCACCTGGCGGAACCCACTGTCCCAGCCCCAGGCCACGACGGACGGGAGCCGTCAGCTAAAGAGAAGCTCCGTGGCCTGGAAAGCTGTGGCCTGTGTGCAGAACGTTGGGGCTCTGGAGAGGTGGACCAGTGGGAGAGATGTAGACAGTGTGTGTGTCCACCTACCACAGTTGAGCTCCTCGGCGGTGAGCGTGGCCACAGACCGTCCCTGCAGCCGGCCGGGGTAGTCGCAGGTAGCAGCCGCTTGAGCATTACCCGACTCAGCGTACTGCTTCAACAGGTCAGCCAACCACAGAAGCTCACAGTCACAGTTCAGAGTGTTGGAGTCCAGACGTCTGCACAAAAGGAGAGAGGCAGTCAGGGAAAGGGAGAAAGAGAGACAAAGACAGACAGAGAGAGATAGACAGACAGACAGACAGACACAAAGAGAGAAAGACAAAAACAGACAGACAGACGTAAAGACAGAGAGACAAAGACAGCCACAGAGACAGAGAGAGAGAGAATAGCTCACTTTGAAAAGAAGGCAGGCCTGTTTATAGTAGTCCTCTGGACAGTGTTAAAAACCTTTTCCGTGTTTATCAGTGGCTGACTTCAGTGTATCCTGCACGTTCACAGAGCCATCAGTCTGTATACGTCATGCTCGTCCACAGTACAACCCTCACGTATAGAGATCATGGATAGCCAAGAGACGGGACAGCAGAGTCCCTGTTAATCTTCTGAAAGCGTCTGAGAACCTCTTTGATGAGGAACATAATTCACTTGTTTATCCCCCTACCCCAACCACCCAGAATGTTTTATTATCTTTTTTTAATAATAAACTTTGTACTTAACTTTGATTTCTCTAGGACTTACTTTGCCAAATAATGGTGTAGATAAAAGTGTACTTATTATAATTGTTTTCCAAAACCCTTCAAGAGGAATTTACTTATTGTCACTTAAGTCGTTATGAACATTGCCACTTAAGTCATTATGTAAAAATGTAAACGTGTAGTGGGGATTGCATTATAAAATGTAACACAAATACAGGTATACTTCTTGTACATAATACTACACTGAGCCAAATCCTAGCCGACCTGTATTATACAACACCGTCCCTGTCTATCTCTGTCTGTCTGTCTCGCTGCCAGTCTGTCTGTCTCTGCCTGTCTCTCTGTCTGTTAGTCTCTGTGTCCGTCAGTCCCTGTCAGTCTGTTGTTAGTAGAGTACGGACGGAGCTGTACTGTAAATCCTCTCTGGCAGAACATAGTGGACTGAGCCTGGCCGAACACACATTGACACTAATTGGCAAATACACACGGGTGTGTAGGTGCTCACACACACACACACACACGCACAGACTAATACACATAAACGCGTTGTGACAAACAGCAAGTTCCAGCTCTCTCTAAACACAGTGACTCTGCATCACCATTTTGGAGGAACTCCTCCCCTGCTGTGGGAAACTGTCCCCTGACAAACCTCCCATCTCCTGACAAACCTCCTATTCTCCTTTCTTCGACCAGCAGGTCTCTGTAAATTGCTGAGGGACCAGAACATTCCCGGAGAGTAACATTTTCTTTGAATCTAATTCTACTCGCAACATCCCTCAATCTCCACCTGAGCCCTGTAATAATAATCACAGAGTAATATTATCATTGAATCCCGCCCCCCCCCCCACTTGGCCAACTCTTCTGTCTGTCTACTGTATCTCCCAACCCCAGTCCACTGGCTCCAACCTAGCAAAACGTGGGAGTCTTTTAACCAGTGGGAAATTTAAAAGGGAAGGGTAAACAATAGGGGAAATTCAAACTCTGACTCAATTTGAATGCCTGCTTTTAAAAAAACAGACAGGCAAGGATTGGTCTGAGCCTGTCACACAGACGGTTACCCAGGAAACTACTGTGTCAGTGCCCTTGATCCTTTTAACAAATAATCCCTAGGCAGCGTTCAATAGAGCTCTTATTTTAACAAACACGGATTCCAATATTGGTGGATTTGAACACACACACACGTCAGCTGTCCTGTGCACATACATTATTGCTGAGGAACTTATCATTGGACTTACAATCTCTTCATGGACTGCAGATGGGAGAAGGTACCCAGAACCAGATGGGTGATTCTGTTGTTGTGCAAAAACCTGACGTAGTAAAACATGGGAGAGAGCAACAGAGAAAGACATTAGTGTGAGTGTGATGTAATAGCCACACGACATGTTCTCACAGTGGGGTTTTTCCCACAAGGCAGTTATTCCATAGTCCTGGTCCTCAAATACCTGATTTAAATGAAAGACTTGAGGATCGGTTAATGGTTAATTACGTCAATCTCACACACCGGTTTCAAATATTGCACTTGTAAATGCTAGGGCGATATTTGAAACTGGTGTCAGAGTGCTGAGAAAAAAACAAATACGTGCACCCCTTTGGGTCCCAGGGCCCAGGATTGGGAAACACTGCTTATGCATGATCCCCACTGTCTTTGCGCGACGCACAGCGACCGCGTCCGCTTAGTGACAGAACAGTCTGTTTTGCTCTGTTGATTTCTTGATGCTTTGACGCTCATTCGTTATCTCGTTGAAATGCTAATCTGGGACAAGATTCTTATACATGACAGACAATAAAACCATCTAGACGACATAAAAAAAGATGAGATGGTAGATTGATTTATTGAACACACATGGCGGATAGATACGGAGGTAAGCGGGGGCTTAAGTCTGCATGTGGCTCCCCTTCTCTGGGAAGGCTTTGGAACGTGCATGGCTGGATTCCAGGGTTAGCCAACAAACCCAGGAGGCCGATGTTAAAGGGGGAATCCAGTTCTGACTCAACGGTCCCACATCTGGCACGAGGGCGTGAAGGAAGCCCAGCCAGCCGTTCAGCTGTCTGTGCTGCAGTAGGCCCAGGTTCAGTTGGGTCGCAGGAGTTGGACACCTCACAGGGCCACAACACTTAATCTAGCCACTTATGCTACATCAATAGTGGCGGTGTTTCATTAAATGAGTGTCCTTATTTCCTTGGGGAAATTCTTAGCTCATGTCCTGCTTCAGGAAGTTTTATATCTCTCCGGACAAACATACCACATGCTTTCAGTGGACAATACTGACCTGCAGGACCACTTTAGCTCATGAGAACCCTTAAAGCCCATGAAAAACGTGCTAAGGTGCACACAAACATATTCCGACAGACCTTTGAAGTCGTAACATAGGTTACGGGCCCTTTCAGGATGTCTAAGCACTCTAACGGGCCCTGCTTCCTTCCTGATCCCCACCGGTAGGAACCCGAGTTAGAATGGGGAAAGCAGACCCAGCTGAGGGCAGGTGAGGGCTCAGGAAACCCATCCGACCCAAACGCGCTGGTCCGTGCATTGTACCACCGACGGACCAACGGATATCAAAATAGACCTCAAGAGATATTTGGCCCGATGATGAACAAAGGGCATCTTCAGAACATTGGAAGGGGGCTCATCCAATAGTTGTTCTGCTTACCCAAATAAAAATCCCGATTTATGCTAAACACATTAGGGCTCCGTTTGGAACAGGGCATTATATTCCCAGTGCATCATGCGGGCCATTCATGAGGTTTAAGGTCCATTTCCCAGAAAGCAAACCATGCATTGTAAAGCCTCGTCTTCTCGCAGTCCTATCTGGAAAAAATGTAGCTCAGGTAGTCTAATGATGGTGATGAGTAACTACAGGCCACAACAAATTATAAAAAAAGATTTTTGTGTCATATCTCTTATTAAATGTGTCATCCCATCATTTAGCAAAATGAGTACCTTTAAGTAAGAATGTCATTTGCAATTGTTCAAACAAAGTAAAAAGTGAAAGGCGAAGATGAAATATAGGACTTACAGGCGTTCAAGCTTTGGAAGGAGGGTGAAGGACTCTGGTTCTAGGGACTCTATGTTGTTGAAGTGCAGGTACCTGAAACAAGATGGACACAGCTCAGTTACACCTAATTAGGCCTAAAATATTACAAAGAATTGAAATAAGGCATACTTTCACAGCAAAGGCAACTAACAATAAATGCATTTTGTAAACTGGCATATTCTGGTAATTCTAATGGGTTTCATGATGCCTCCCAGACCCATGACCTGTTGAAATATCATACAGCATCTCCAGGGATTCCATTAGTTCATAATTCCGGAAAAGGTAGAAGGAATTCTCCCCCCAAAAAGTAGATGAGGTTCAAGCTATATTTATCCCTATCAGACAGCTAATATTATGTGTCTGTAACATAAATCCCAATATCTGTGCAATGAAATGACGCGTCGAAGGATTCAGACAGTGATCCAGAGGAATGCACCCATGATTGATGCCAGAGCACCTTTAAGCTCTGGCAAAAGAAAAATGAAGAAAGAAAAGAAAACAAAAGGTTAGACAGACAAAAAAATATGAATTCCAACTACTCACTGCACAACAGTAACATAGGTTGGGACATTTATTTACTAAGCAACAGTCAAAGCAAAGTTGGACGATAAAATATGACATATTTGCACAATAGTGGATATAGCAAAACAAGCTTTACTAATGGAGGCCTTATTTTAGCACAGCCCAGATCCAAGTCTGCTCCAACCTAACATTTCCGGCAATTGTCTGAAAAAGATGTGATAAGGTGTGTTCATCCGACTGTTGGATGGCCGTTGAATGGGGTGAGAGGGTGTCTGAGGACAACAGACCAAATGGAATTACACTGACAACCAGATGGAACGTTTGGGAAAAGGATGGAGACAGATGAGGAGACCCCTGGCATCCCTGGCAACGTCCAGGTTCCCTGGCAACATCCAGGTTCCCTGGCAACGTCCATATAGCAGATGTAGACACACAGTCCGCTGATAGATGAGTCACAAACCAAATTCTGTTTACAAACGGAAACATGTCTAACGTGAAAATGAACGGACAGTTTATGCCAGAAAATATGCATTGGAAAAAAGTGCCTTAAGCAATGTCAAGCATCGAATTGAAATAAATGATTATAGATTATTCTAAACACATTTATCATAAACATTAAACGCATGCCTATTTCTACCCCAAGATACATTAGACATATTCTCTAGTCACGTTAAATTAGTGTTTGGCCATAGACAGACATGTGAAATGAATATGGTCTAAAACAAGCAAGCCAACATGCTTGCAAAATAAACAGATTGAAAAGGCTGGGCGGGGGGATATTGAATATGAGTCTGGCAGCAGTTAAAACAAATATCATGTTCTCCAAATCCCACGGTTTGCATGGCATATTTGCAGACTAACAGAATAACATGGGGTCATTAAAGTGAACATTGTCACCCACACATTGCTCCACACTACAATAAAACTAGAGTGTTTAGCACAAGAAACAGATTTATTTGGTTGTGTGTCATTTATTGCCATTTGATCACTGGTATTCCACTTCCATTTCTTACTGTGAAGGAGAAGATGCAGAACAGTCTTTGTGTGTGTGAGTGAGTGGTTTAGAGACAGAAATGGAGTACAAACTGTGACGTAAACTTATATAGCCAATCCAATAGCCACCATTTTTTAAAACAATGTCAGTGTTATGGTCTTCTATTCAAACATAACGCCAACTTGTTTAAATTTATAGCTTCCCACAAGAGTTAGGGTACACCATACACTTTATAATTATCCGAATAAACGCTGCCTTTGGCAACCGTTGCATCACAAAATATCTTCTTCTATTGGCTTAACTGAAAGAAGCCCATTCATGTAACATTACAGTAGAGGTCTACAATGTGTGTGTGCCAATAACAGATGTGATACATGTTGTATTACTCTGCAAGGACAGTTTGTTTGGTTGCATGTACTTTATGAGCCTTAGTATTCAACCTACTATACACACTTAACATTTGCCAGACACAAACAAAACCTACATCGGAAATACATTTGATTTCTGGAGTGATTTTTACATATTCAAGTCATTGAGACAACTGGCAACTCGGGATGAAATATAGTACAGTGATTTGGCCCAATATGCTAAAACTCACAATATATTAATCTCGGTATGAATCCCTTAGAATGTTTGTCTCACAGATACGACATGCTACGTGCATTAACCAGATGGTGACATATATCCCTTTGCATAAGACATGACTGGGGCACCAGCGCATAAACACAACTGTGTTTACAATCACAACAAAGGTCAAAGGTGAGTCAGGAAGTCCAGTAGTTCCCCTAGCAGTCTTTTCCGCAACGGTGGCCAAGAGCACATGGAGGGGTCAGAGGGCATAGATGTTATCAATAGAGCATCTCCAGCCATACATTTCATTGGCTCTTCTCTTATTTACGCAAACACATTTTAGCATGGGGAAAGAACCTTGTACAGCTTTAAGGAATATTTACACATTTTCCCGCGGCTTATGCTATGTTCATATTGGGTTAGGACAATAATGAATTTTTAAACACTGTTGTTGGATCATACATAAACCTAGTGTGGGAACCAATACAAAGACAGTATTACTGTGCGTGGATGCAATGGCGGTTGTAATGTTATTTTGGCACATTAGCTGCCTGACAGACATGTAAATTTGCCGACATTCGGAGCTGCCTCGGCAAAAACTATATAAAAATAAATAATAATCAACAGAAGGACCGACTTGCTGAACTGATATTGAGGAAAGAGAATACAATACAGTGTGAGGCCACATGGGAAGTGAAACAGCAAATACAGGCAGCACACTGTGCCTCTAATGGAGGAAGTATGAGACAGTGAAGGGTGATCTGTGCAGCATGACATGAGTTCAGCAAAGCTGGATTGGTAGTCTAAGCACATGCCTTGTTATATCTGCATCGGCGTAGCTACGGGGGTACTAGGGTGGTGCTAGGTTGGTACTTGGGTGGTGCTAGGGCAGGGCAGGGCAAGAAAGGAGATTTCATGCTGAAGCTTTAAGCGCTAGGACCAGGCAACTCCCACCTGTTGTCATGACAATGTGACACATTGCTCATAATTACAGTAAAGAGGTCATTGGCATGCGGTCAAAAACTCTGATCCAAAGAATATTTCTATCAAACCCGAAATTATTTATTTACTATAACAATGGAATTATTAACAATGGAATTGTTCTGCTTAACATTTAGAAATGGTCCTTTTTAAGTTGAGTAGTGACTATTAACAGCTACATGTCAATTGAAACAGCTAGTTAGCATAAAGAAATCAGTAAATGTAGTAAAATAAGTTTTTTCCTAGCTGTACTGCAGTGGCCTTGTTGTCGATGACACTGGACGCGGAAAATATATTGGGGTTGACATCCACACAAGCATCCGAAACGTATGGTATTTTTTACCTCAGCAAAGCGGGAAATATGTATACAATTAATAACATGCAAATGCAGGCTAACTTTGCTGGGTGTCAACGGAGAGATTCCCATGCCTTCTCCCACCGCGTAGTTGGCGTCACCAGTTGCCGTGACATTTCCATTGTTTTGGTGCTGTCCCATTGACCTCCTTACCGTCTATGCAGGGTCAGAGTGACACACAGGAGTTCGTGCCCACAAGGCATGCTAAGGGGGCTTGGCGCTAATGGGGTCGCAAAGGTGGCATTCCAGCAGACGGACAGATCAGATATAACAGGGTTGGGGGGGGCAGGAGGAAGAGGAGAAGGTGAGCAGGAATGAGTGGAGGAGAGGAGGTAGTGGTCACTTACAGTTGCTCTAGAGCGACAAGTCCCTTAAATGCGTGTCTGTCAATTGATTGGATTTCATTCTTGTACAAATAGCTGAAAGGAGAAATAATCAGTAGCATTAGTCACACACACAGCAGATCAGTTTAGCCATCTCTAGTTTCTAGCACAAACATTTGCTTGTGGCTTCAAAAGCCAATCTACTGTGAGACAGGAGCTTATAAAACACACTTCATTAAATCAATGTTTTAAATCGTTTTTCTTCCAGGAGGCCAATACATTCCGTCACACTTAGTTAATATTAACTATATCACTAATATTAACTAGATCATTATTAGGTACAGATTTACATTACCTAGATGGCAAAGATTGAAACACAACAGACAGAGCTGATTGAAAATATGCATTGTAAGCCTATTATTTGAAAAACACTTCAGACACATGAAACGTTATTACTGAGAAACGATTTTCGACATTCAAGGCTGTTGAAGTAAATGCATCAAAAGTACAGAACACTCATAATGACTTGTGTAAAATGAATGTACAAAAAGAAATCCCAGAGTTTATGCCAAAGATTGACTTTATGACCAAGGTTGAGTGGATCCAGTAACGTCCCCAGATGATCCGAAAATACTGCCATTTGTCCAGTAATGTGATACAGCTGTAAAGCACCACTCTGTTGATCTACAACCTCTGAGGAGACATGCCTGTGTGTTACCCTAACCTGATAGAAAGAGATGAGTAACTAAAAAAGCAATGGCTTAGGGAAAATGCCTTTTCGCCAACCAATCATCTCCAGTTACTTTATTTTGAGTTGATTAGAGACACACATTTGCCCTCAGAAAACATGACGCAATCTGGGCCTGTGGGGGGAAAAGAAACATTTCAGCTTTCTCCGTTTTTCAGAAATCATTCATCACTCTCAGTCCAGGAAAAACGAACGTAGATTGTGACAAAGAGCCTTCAGTTAAGTCACTGTCACTGGGGGAAGAGCAGCAGACTGAATGGATCATACTATAGCACTATGGAGTCTCATCAGCTGTCCCAGAAATGTTGGCTTGCGGTGAGCACGAGGACTTTGAGACTGATTGTGACAAAAACCAACCACTCAGATGCATACAGTATGTGCCTGTGTGTGTGTGTGTGTGTGTGTGTGTGTGTGTGTGTGAGAGAGACTGTGCAGGGCCAGGAAGCTTGGGGTCGGCGTGGGAAACCGGATGGTTTTGGGGTGGACTCTCAAGGGGAAAGAGTACTAAGCCTATTCACTTAAATAGCCCCATAGCCTCTGTGGCCTGGTCCTTATACAGGTCAATTTGACTTGACCTACTAATTGACTGTACACACCTACATTTCTCCCAATGCAATCTGAGCCAAGTGCAGCGCAAACCTTAAACAGAGCCCCATAAAACAACTGCAAGACAAAACCAGCACAAAGGCCAAGATTGAGATCTCACACGTGACCTGGCCAGAAATGAACTCAAGATCCCTTATTAGGCCACAGATCACATCAGGTGGTCAGGAAATACTTTAATGGCATTAATCATTACCGCCGACCATATTCCCGTGACACTAAACCCCTTGACTGGGAGCTGACCCGTGAAAGAGGTGTACAGTCTCTTCTCGAGTGGTCGAGTGGAGGCTACATCAAAGACCCGCGGGAGGCGAGGCGGGGTAGAGGGGCCAATCCCCCAGGCTGTGAGGGCAGGCTGGGTAAGGCAGGGGTTACAGGGATGATAACAGGGGCTGGGTCAGACTGCTGCCCTCAGATTAACTGGGACAGGGCCTTCTAATTAAAACAAGCCAAGTACCCAATGCAGTCATCCACGCTATGCGGCAGTTAGGGCATGAAGGGGGGGGGGGGGGGGGTGAACACATCCCCTTCCTTCCCTTCCTCCTTGGCCGTTATTGACGAGCTGGTGACGGAGTCATCGTTTGTCTGAGATTTCTGATGTGACTAAGCGGGACTGTAACGTTTGTGTATTCCGGCCATGGCTCCAGATACAATTTCTTTAAGATGATGATTTCTATACGTATTGCTCGTTTTCCGACAAGCTATGCATTATTGTTATTCAGAATTGTATTCTTTATTTAATCAGGAAGGGTTGACTGATAATATATTGTATTTGCTATTCGCAGCAATAACCCGTTATTACCGCGAACATATCCGTCACATGGAAACCAGTTATGACTAAAGGACACTGAGAGATACAGATCCAAACTATATCGAACTATATCTAATCAAATCCTTTTTATTCTCCACACAACCCCTTGTCTACAGAGAGACTGGTGAGCTGAAGGGCTGAGTTATGGACCGCAAGGCTGAAGGGGGAAGGACAAGGTTAATTGAGGGGAATGCGGGGGGGGGAGACCGGGCAATAGGAAAGACTAGAGTCAGACATTTCAGACATACTCAGCATATGTGTATGTAAACACAGACAAAGCTCCCACCGCTAACACAGACGAGGACCTCACCACATGAGAAACCACAGCGACTCAAGGCTACAGTAAGCCCACCTGCTGCTCAAGCCGATCGCCGTTCTCCACTCAGCCTTCAGGTCCCAATGAGTAGACAGATAAGTACAGAGGGCTAGACTATGGGGGTTGTCTTTGTCTTACTCCATTTCCTTTACCACAGAAACACTTCTCAGGCTAGGGAAGTCCCTGACACAGCGCGCCTATGTTTTGTTTCCAGACAGAAATCCCACACAGCTTTTGCCGTGCGTCGTCGTAAGCCGACGGAGCAGGATACTTTAATAGCACGTCAGAGCAAAATGTCAACCACACTGTTTCAATTAAACCAATCCATTCGTAACTGGACATCCAGAAGAGTGTAACGTTGACAGGAAGTCATAGCAACTCACAGATATTTTAGGTTTTCCAAGTCCTCAAATGCCCCCCGGGGAATTCTTCTGATGTGGTTGTTGTTGAGAAGGCTGTAAAAGCAACAGAATGGTCATGGTTACAAACCTCCCTTTGAAGTACTGCACCTGCACAAAATAGTAGAACAAAAAAGTAGACAGAATTTCAGACATAATGCGGTGTCATGATCTAATGCTCGGAAAATGCCGGTCCAAGCCCCGTTTCCATGTTCAGATCCTGTCACCCGGTTGCACTGTAACTGGTCCAGAGCATTTAGCTAGATTCTGACGCATTGTCGCAATTTGTCTTGCATTACTAACGGCTGACAGATTGTTGGGGTAGAATCCGGTCATGTATTAAAAAGGGCTATTGTTGGCAATCCCTCAAGTCAGTGTAAAAGAAACGTATTCAATTATTAATAAATAAATCAGTTTGGATTAGGAATTTATAAGTCGCAGAACCTTACACATCATCTAGATCTTTTGCTTAAAAGATATTTTGCTGGCACTAGGCCATTAGCTGAAATCGTTTTTTGCCACAAGGAGCCAGACATCTAATTTGTCCTGAGACTGAGACAGATGTTACCAGACCTGAAAGACTTTTCCATGATATATACACTGCTCAAAACAATATAAGGAACACTGAAATCACACATCGGGAGAAATATATTACAAATCTAAATATTTACTGTACATTGCGTAGTTCGTTGGGAAGAAAACAATGTAACAACGGTTACATGGAAACCAAAATCACCAACCGATTGAGGGCTGGATGCATTGTAAACAATTGAAATCACGCATGCTCCTGATGAGATGGTGGATGGTGTCCTGGGGGATCTCTTCCCAGACCTGGATGAAGGCATCAGTGAGCTCCGGGACAGTCTGTGGCGCTACTTGGTGGTGTTGGATGCACCCATACATAACGCCCCAGAGGTTCTCATGTCTTGGGAACACGAGGGCCAGTAAATGGCACAATGCCTTTGTCATGCAGGAACTGCCCACACACCATGGACACATTAGGCCGGTCCTTGACCTGCACTAAAAGGAACCCAGGGCCCACTGGACTGAGTATAGTGGCTGGCACATGGAGGTCTGTGCGACCCTCCAAGGATATGCCTCCCCAGACCATCACTGGCCCACCCGCCAACCCGGTCATGCTGGATGATGATGCAGGCAGAATAACGTTCACCACGGTGTATCCACAAGTTGAACTGTTAGGTACCCAGTGGAATGTTCTTGACTGACTAAGTCAAACACCAAACCTGAATCCAATTGAGCTTGCGTTGTAAATTGCTGAAGACCAGACCACAGGCAAACGTGTCCCGCAGCAATCAGGAACTGAAGTTAGCTATAGCACAGGTGCCAGATAGTCAGCTATGACACAGGAGCCAGATAGTCAGCTATGGCACAGG